>JANHGN010016878.1:188815-262983 GCA_024605025.1 Megaceryle maxima
GTGCCGCCCATGTTGGGGGAGTTCACGAGTGAAAATCGCCTGATAACACATGTCTGAAAAAAAAAATGAAAGAAAAAAAACAACACCCCCAAAAAAAAAAAAAAAAAAAAAAAAAAAAAAAAACAAAAAAACCCAAACAAACAAACCAAACCAAACCAAAACAAAAAAAAACCAAAAAAACCCCACAACCACCAAACCATGACAAAAAAATAACAAAACAACAAAAAAAGATGAACCAAAACAAAAAACTTGACAACTGTTAGGTGTTTTCAGGTGGTCTGAAAAATATGAAATATATAAATACCACTTTTATTATAACATCTCATGTTTATATCTCAGCTTTTGTATAACAAAACATTCATAGGTGTTAAAAATTGCCTGTACTGGGAGCCATTCATGTGCAAGGTCATTCTATCATCACATCATCTAATTTTATCTATAAGAAAGTTAGTCATCAAAGATAATTTCCTACAGCCAATATAGAGACTGTAGCACCTCCACAGGCAATCCATCCTGCATATTGCAGGTACCTAGCCTTGAAAGTAATGTATGGCTCAGTACTGATACCTCTATCTCTTCATTGCATTCACAGGGAATTTAAGCAATTTGATTGTATTAGCTGCCTAAAATTTTTTTGTGACCAAAGTTAGTCAGAATATATGGCAGATGAGAAAGACTGGCTTTCAAAGAGATTGAGATTCCACCTCACCAATATGAGGTCTAGTGATTATCAGAAGACTTAAACATCCACTGAGAGATTTGACTCACAGAAAGCCCAGATCATTTAGTCTGTTAAAGACTATAAGCTTCAGAGGGAGCCTTGCTGAAAATAGCCTTCAGAATCTATAAGGAGGGAGGTATGGAGTCATGCCTGAATATACAGATGCTAAAGGCTGTTATAAAAAGAAACAGCTAATTTATCCTGGATCTTTGAGTGTTTATTATAATAAACAACACCTAGAAATAGTGCAGTAATTTGAACATAACAAATTTTGGTGATTTCTTTGATGTGTGATAGAAAGTAATTTGAATCAGCATGAGAGTCTGAATCAAGCAGTGTAAACCCTACCACAACCTGCGGGGGCTGGCGTTCTTCTGCCTTGATAAAAGGTTTCTCAAGGTATTAAGTAAAGTCCATGGGGGTTGAGAATATAAACACAAACAGAAGCCACTGAAATATAAACTCCATCTTTCCCTTCCCTCTCAGCTGTCTTCCCTCTCCCCAGCATTAGTATGACATGAGGTGCTTAGTATCAAAATGCACGGTTAAAAACAAAACAAAAAAAAAGGAATATATACTATACATCTTGGAAAGAAAGTTCTTGTAATGGAGTACTTGTTAAGGTCATACTCCATCTACTTATAGTAAACTTGGACACAAATATTTTTAGATGGGACCAAACTCCTATTTGCCCATATCAGTGTAACTTGATTTCAGTGGTCTCTGACAAAGCAAAGGCTGTAGCTTATCTTTGGCAGGTTGGAGCTGAGATGGAAGGAAGTCTATTCATCCTCCTGCAGAGACCTGAAGTTTTTGGCCAGATCAATGCATGCCAATTCATTCCAGAAGTGCAGCTTTTGTTACATAAAATGTTGAATCATATCACATGCAGCTGACACTCTGCACACAAATATGATAGCTCAAGTGGAAAGCTTTAGCTGTTGAATGCAGCATCAGAACAGCTTGGTTTTAAAGCCTTGAGATTATATAGAGCCACTGTGTTTAGGGCCTTTAGGGAAGGAATACCAGACAAGTTAGATCACTATGAAAAATGATCACTATGGACTACAATATGTAATAAGTTATATAAATAAGTGTTGCACAAAACTGCCATAGAAAAATAAGAAACAAAGCTTGCAACATTATTCCACATAATGGCTTTATAGAAACATTACAATATCACACAAAGCTTGGAGTACAATATGTACCCCTGCAGACTCTGAAATGTGGTAAGCTGTAGGGTACAGGAACCCACAGAGAAGCAAAGGCAACAGTTTAATGGTATTTTAAATGTTATGTCTATACAGAAGGAGAATTCTGCAATATAATCCTTTTCAGAATTCTTTGTGTGCAGCAGAATAGGTGGGAGTTCTGATGTCCTACAGATCTGTCTGTGACTGACTGAAGAAGAAACTCTAGTAAGGGCAGGCAGCATTTAAGGAAAATAGTTTGCAAATGCAGAGCTTAAGATATCACTGAGGTGTGCACCACTTTTGTTCTTAGTCCTCCCCTTGATGCACACATACGTTTGAGAACCTCTACCTTCTTGCAACAAATATATTTTGCTTCCAAAGGGAGAAAATTGCATGATCAGACTCCACTGTATTTACTGTGAACTGAAATCCACTCCCATTGGAAGTTCCTGGAAAACCAATGGAAAGGGATTTGATTTCTAAAGTAGGGTGCTGCCAGGTTAAAAAGAGTCATGGCAAGATTTAAAAGTATTGTAAAATTGCTCAAGTTTCTGTAAAGTTTCATTAACAGGAACTCAAACAGCACTAACACAAGGGAAACACTTGGATGATGGATTTTGTCTTCTGTTCTGCCAGACAAATCTGGCTTGCTTGTCCCTGTAACCACCAGGTTTTCCTTAGTATGAGTCAGATGGGAAAACAAGAGAGGGCTCATCACATGAGAGTGACATATAAATGCATTTAATGTGAACATTCCCCTTCAACATAGTTGTCCTTTTACAACTGACAGATAACTAAAAATGTTTTTGGTTTAATTTCCATAGACTTCTTCTTATTTTTTTCAACATCTAAGATTCTTTGCAAATTTGTTTTTGAACACACAATCCTGAAGACTGAAGAGAAAGAATTCACATTAACGCAAACTATTCAACAAGCGAGAAAAAGAAAACAAGACAAAACAGAAATTAAAACACATCTTTGAGAAGACATTTATTTTATTGTCTTGAAAGAAATCTTTGTCTGTAGTAAGTCCTGTTATTAGCCAGCTGTTTAGTTAACTGAAATATTGATCAAGGCTGTCACACTTTCTTTGTCTGTCAGAAAAAGAGAAGGTGCTGACCCTCTGCAGGAAACTGTAGTGACAGGTCTGTAATTTGATAATCACTTGTTCAGGAAAGATCTCACTTTGTTCCCTGATGTAAACTCTGGCTGCTTGGTTTCCTTTGATTTTTATTTTATTTTTAATAATGTCAAGCTTGGCCTCCTAAAAGCTTCAGATTTAAAGAAACACAGTATGATTATCACTTTTACAGAGTACACTTTGTAGATTTTGTCTCTGTTTAGTTGATGTGACTATGTTTATTGGTAAGAAGTTATTTTTTTCTCCAATTTCTCACCTTGTAAATTGGTAGCCATTTTCTACAGCCCTTCTTACTGTTGGGTCTCAAAGGGTGCTTCACAAAACCAGACTGTTGGAATTGGGCATTTCCCATCTTGTAATGGTTGAGAAACTCATAAATATCTTTCATGTTTTTTTAGCTATCCACAATGCTATGATTCAGGAGAAAATTCTTGTTTCTCAAATACCTTAGGACACTCGAATCTCTAAACAGAGCTTGGAAATCCATGGTATCAGGACTGTGCACTGTGCAGAATAGGAAAGCTTCTCTCTCAAAATTATGAATAATCAAATAACTAAGTTAGGCAATCCTCCTGTAATTATTTTGTTCCATTAAATGTTCTATCCATCAGAAATTAATTGTGGTAATTAACAATAGAAGTATTCTCTCTCTTCTTTCTATGTCACAGAAATGATCTTCTGCCTGCCATTACTTGGCATCATTAACTGAAATGAAGACTGTGTGTCTTTGTTTGATGAACAAGGCTGTCACCTTCCCCAGATTTTTCTGTATTTTTAGTATGATTAAAAGTAGTCAAATATTTTTCCCCACAGCTCAACTATAGCAGTTGTGCTCAGAGGTTACATACTCCTGAAACTGAACCAATACTTCTATGACAAACTTTAGTTGCTTTTGAGAGCTACATTAAAACGAATTGTCTGAAAACAGATTAATATAGCCCCAAATTGAAAAAAAAATTATCATTTTACCATTCTGCTGTTTGGTATCTGATTTCAAATAATTTTTAAAGATGATTGTGAATTGTCTTTAAAGAAAATTCTCAAAATAAAGTAAGAGAACAAATCCTGTCACATCTTGGAGGGAGGGTGTGTTCAGTCTTTTAGAATCCTGAATTAATCTTGAGATGCTGTTACTTCTCACTTTTCTCAAAAAAATGAAATATTTTTATATGGAGCTCCCACCCTATTACTAAGGAGTGGATTTTGCCCTGTGCATTATCTTGAGACCCAAGAAAGCCCATTCTGCTGTATTCTAACCTTCAGAGGTTAAGCAACTATGACACTGATTAACAACCTTCTAAAATTATGTGAAACATGAATTCCATTTCATTTAAATTTACTGTGAAAAATCATGCATATAGGCTAATCTGGGCTTCATTATGTTCTCAAGAGAGAGATATGCATCTTAGGAAACCTTTCTAACCTGCGTATTCATGATAATGAGTGTGACCTTACCTTTTGTGAATGCTTCTGTTTTCCTACAGACCATAGGCAAGAGTTGAATAATGTCTCTAAAGAGAGCTAAACCTTGATGAGGTAAATCCCAGCCTTACTGACAAATATTTCCTTATCTAATTCAAGAGACATCAAAATAGCATTTTTCACATCTAGGAAATATCTGTGATTCCATGGCAACCTCCTCTGCCAGAATCTGTGGATTGACATCTCATCTGGCTGTCTGACGTAGAACCTGTTGCGGGAGTTTGTTATTGCCTCTTCACTATCCTGAGAAGCAGTTTAAAAATCCTTTAATTCACACTGAAGCAAAGCCAGTGTAATTCAGTGAACCAACAAATAACCCTTTGTGCAAGAGCAGAATTAGGTCTTTTTTAGGGAAAAAAGCCTACAACAGGTATATCATGCATGTCATGCATACATCTTCTTAAAGACATAAATGAAAGGGTTAAGGAGAAAAGGAAAAAGCAGACAAAATTGTGTCACACAGGAAGGGGTTGAGCAAGAAAATTTTCTGCATCTTTCTGCAACTGTTGTTTTTTAATTTTATTTTTCAGTTAGGTAAACTAATGCTTTGGTCTTACCATTTTTGAGATTATTGCATATTAATAGCCTTTCTTCTAAGAAATTAATAGTCTCACTGAAACCTTCAAAAATATAGGGGATCTCAGCTTATAGCTAGAGGTTGAAAGGCTGGCGGAAGATGATCTTTTATAAGGTGATGCAGTGAAATGATATCTTGACTCCTGATCAACCATTGTATCTACCAGGCTGCTCATACTAGTAAAGTATTCATTCTTCCCCTGTGTCAGTGAAATATTTTCATTCTAATTTTCTTTAAATAAATGGTGCTTGGTTACACTTTTTGTGAAGTTCTATCTCACCTTCCTGGAATGTGGCCCCAACAACATCAGAGAATAATTTTGGAATCCAAGTTTTATGTGAGACACTTCCTCCCCCACCCTTTCCCAATACTGCTACTTCAGCTCTTTTTTTATATATTTTTAAGTAAAAGCCCGTTTTCTGCTAAGCACAGCCCAGTGCCTTTAATGCTGTGGTTCTGAGGAGTTTTAGCAACTATAGATGGTGCTGTGCCATAATTCTTTGATTTTTTTTTTTTTTTTAAGTAGCTAAAAGAGGCACAGGGACCATCAGGAAGTAATCTGTGTTATAGTTTTCAGACCAAAAGAATAAAATAAAATAGAACAAAAATAAAAATGAATTTGATTAGTTAAAAACAAACTCAGTGGGTGTTCTGGTGTACATCTGAAATCTCAGCTGCTTTTTCTCTCTCGCTCCAATTTTTATATTTCTGCTTATTTCTTTCCTACAGATCTCCTTTGACAGCACCACCACCTCTGGCTGTCCTTTTGATTCTGGTACTTACTGGGTACTCCATTTTGTGGGTATCTCACAGCTTGCCATCTTAATTTACTTTGTTTATGTGATGAAAAGCATCACTGAAAAAGCTTTCATACATATTTGTCAGTGTCTATCTTTTTCTTGAAGTCTACTAGTTATCCTTTGTGCTATATATGCTTCTGAAGTTCAACTGGAGATCAACTTAAAATTGTGAAATAGAGTGCTGATCCAGAATGTGATCTGTATTTCTCCATCTAGGAGGCCAGGGGGATTTACAATACAGGAAGCGCAGAAGCTTACCTGAGCCCTTTGAAAGTTGGAGCTGTCTACAATAAAAATGTCCTGGGAAGGACATTTCTGAGAGGTCTGCTGGTTTAGTTCAGCCGAAAGGTCTGGAATCCTCCTGTCATATGGTATTACTTTGCAAATTACTGTAATGACTATAAATGATTGTTTATTTTAAAAAATCTTATATTTTAACAGATTCGTCCTGCCCCAAGTTCCCTTTAATTTTTTTTTTTTCCCCAAGATTGGCTCCTTATTGTGCCTTAAAACAGTGCCTCCATTCCTAGGTGTTGCAAGGAAAAAAGCCATGCTCAATTCATGTGAGCAAATCAGTACCAAAGATATATGTTGATTCATTAATGACACCATTATCTTGCAATCACCAAATTATACATTAAGGGTCAATTCAGCAATAAAACAAATAAACCACAATACTAGATACTTACAAAATGTTAAGGAACACCTAGGCATTTCGAGACATCCTCCTGTAATTAATCCCCAAAAGTTTTAATCACACCCACATGCACCCATGCAGACACAGTTGAGTGCACACAACTCCCCCTGGGATGCGGGGGGGTTACAAGCACAAATCCCTCTTTTCAGAGCTGTTTCCATTTTTACACCCCTCCTGTTGGAGATGTGACAACTGTACCACTGGGGGTGCCCACACTGATTCCTCATCCCCATCTGTGTGTACTGATATCTGCACACATGAGGTATGGGTCTTTCCTTGCTGTCCCTGTACCGTAAGGGAGGAAGGGAATTGTATTGCCTGTACCTTTCAATTATTTTTTTAGACTGTAGGCAGCACTGTCTACTTTTACCACCCATTCTTGCTAGCAGATGTACGCACTAGTTGACACTTCCACTGCTGTATGTTGCAGTACAGTGTCCTTAGGTATCCTGCTAAATGCTTTGCTGGGCTATTTTGTGTCTAATCATTACTGATTAGTTATTTACTTTTTCATCCTTTGTTAAATATAATAAAAAAAAGATACATAACACTTTCTTACAAGTGTACTGATGTTCACACCGATTATCACCTTGTGGGACTTCAGTTTACAGAAAAGTTCTTAATTTAATAAAAAAGGGAATAAATATTTTAAATAATAAAAAAACCAAAACCAACCAACAAACAAACAAAAAATCAAACAAAAATAAACAAAACAAACAAACAAAAAAACCAAAACAAAACAAAATCCACAAGAATTTCTGAATTGCTATTTTCTTTGCTTCATGTTTGGCTATGTATCTTCAGTTTTTTTCAACTTGAAAACACAAGAAAAGGTCCAAGTAAATTTTTTTTTTATTTTTTTTTTTTAAAGGAAGAGATTAATAAACACCAACTGGACTCGAGAGAAGCTTTAATTTGATTTTAATAAATATCCATTTTAGACACCCCTCCAAATGTCATGGACTACAATAATATCCATATTCCTTCTGTTTGTGAAATAAAAAGTACCGATCTGAAAAGCAAAAATACCATGACTGGTAGTCTAGTGAGTAGGGTCTATATTATACTTCTGTTATCTTTGTTTTGATTAGCATCATTAGAATATCTGATTATTTAGCAGCAAGTAGATGGGCAAATTTCTCTTCTGGATAATTTTTATATGGGGACAGTTGTCACAAATTCCATTCTGCTTACTATGGAAAGTTTTGGTCAATCAGGGAATACTCTTGATGCAGTCAACAAGTGGTTTGATCCAGTGCTGATGTTTTCAGGAAGCTTAGTCAACCTGTTCATCTACAGTGAAACATTTTTTTTTTCTGCCTGCTGTATGACTTATGCTTAAATAGCTAAAAATTATTCCAGTAGTTGCTGATGCACCTAGAAGGAGAATCTCTAAGGTATTTGCAATCTTATTTATGAATTGCTTTGATGAGCAGAGTTCACCAACAGCCAAGGGAGCAACAGATAAGTTTAAGGCTCATCTTGATTCATAGGGGAGGTCAGTAACCAGCTGAGACTGTACATTATTTTCTTCCATTCAGCAATATATGCAATGAAAAACCACAGTGCATTGTAGAGGTGAAAAATGTACATGTCACTGTAACTACATACTTCCATGTGAGAGTGAGGAAAAGATTCTCAGATGCTTGAAGTGCAATAAGATAGAATGAATAATATGATACATAGAGAAAGGTATGTGCTGCAATGGTAAGAAAGTGTTTGTGCTACAGATATTTTAAAACACCTTACTTGTAAATATGAACTTGAGCAGGAGCATGTTCATAGTTTAGTGCACAAGAGGTGTACTTTGAAAGTCAAAAAGATTAGAATCTTTTTTTTTAGGGCAAGAGACCAGTTTATGATTGCTTTTTATAAATACACTGGATAGGGAGGTATCACAGAAAAAAAAAAAAAAAGAACTGGAATCACAATGTCCATTGGTCCATAAACTGTTTAGAATTGTTGTCAATCTTCTGCATTTTCAGGTGCTATATACCAACCAAGACATGCAAACATAAGTAGTAACCTGGAGGAAAACATAAGGGAAGGACTTAAAGTTCTTAACTCCCACCTTTTACCCCAGTCTTTTGACAACTTTCTGGCCTACTGAAATGTGCAGACCACTAGAAACATTGCCAATTCTTCCATTATTTTTCCATAGGCATTTTTGCATCTCCCTCCTTTCTATTCACTGGGGGTTACTCACCCTGCTTTCAAATGCCTTCTCCAGAGCTATAATTTTTAGCACTCAACTCGAGCTACTTCCTCCCTTTCTGTTTGTCCTGATTCTATGTTTAAATGCTGAAATCTACATGCAGTTATCACCCAATTACTTTTACTAGTTATAAACCTTTTTCCTCCCATCCACTTTCCTTCATTTCTTGCTATGATTTGTTTCTCTGCTTTAAGCCAGAGATTTCTGCAGAGAATCTCAAAACCATAGAATGCTATATATTATTAGTGAGAATGAAGATGTGAAGTAAAATTCTCAAAAATAATTTTGCACTTTAGACCTTTCTGTGATGAATTCAGCTTTCTCAGTCATATAGAATAATTTGTCCTTTACATACCTTTCTGGAGAAACAGAAGAACAAGAGGCATTAGATCTGCTTCTTTCAAATACTAAGTTCAAAATTCTGTTTATTGCTTTGTTTAGTGCCTTACTTACTTGGCCACGTGATAGCATGTTTATGTGCCTACATGGTTACTTGTTTAATAGAAAATTACAACATCTCTAGGAAGTTTTCTCCCCACACTTATTCTTAAAAAGCCTAGAATCCAATTCCAACCCTTCCTTTCCAGGAATACACAACAAGAAATATAGAAAATTTACCTGTTGATAAATTTTACCTGTAGAGAGTGACTCATAAAAAACCCGAGAGCTTTTTACCCTCCTCGTAGTTCCCTACTGCCACTTTCTCTGTAGCAATCTGCCATTGCTCAGTATCAGTCAGTGAAAGTTTAGAAAAAATTCACAGGTAAAACACAAAACAGAAAGGAAGCATTTAAAAAACCACAAACAAACAAACCCAAAGTTAACTGAAACAGATAATTGCTTAGAGTTGTTATGCCAAATTATATTTGGTGCAACACATTCATCTTTACAAAAGTGCAGACTACATCTTATCTGTCAAAGGAAAGATGCATTTAGCAGAATCTGGTAGAGAACCCAACCACAAGCAATCATAACCATGCCAACAGCCACCCTATCAAACAGCTGTTCCAGGACCTTGGTCCTTAACCCCGGGGAATCACAGTATGCCGTTCTGACAGCAAACCTGTTACAGAAGTACTCGCAAACACAAACTTTTTAGTCTGTGTTTCTTTACTTGCAGGTCTGATGACACAGCTGCATGCATGTGCCACTATCATACTCCTTACTCAGCTAATGCAAATTAGTCATGACCTGTAATAACCTAAACCATTACAATGAAGAATCATAGGAAATGCCTGACTTTGGTATCAGACATGAAGGCCTTAATGCTGACAGTTATTTCAAAAGCATACCAGAGCATTCATACAAACACATCATTTGAAAGCCAATATGTGAGGTTCTCTGAAAAGAAGCATAGGAGGTTGATTCTTTAAACCAAAATCTATTTAACCATGATTTCTGAAAGCAAATACTATTCAAAGGCAGTTGAATACAAGTAAATACAATGCTAAAAGAAGTGGGATACATCTTCAGATGACATCAGGGCAGGAAAAAGGCCAGTGAGCATCTTTGGTCTCTCAGCTGAAAAAGAGAAATCCCAGCAGATCAGATCCTGGGTTCATATTCTTGATCAACATCTAGGCATTGTAGTTCAGTCAGGGAACAGAACCATGACATTGGCTTAAATCAGTATCGGTCTGTTACTTCTGGTGAATCTGTGCAGATGAGTAGGAACTTCGTAACTGACCTATAATAATTAGTCAATACACGCAGCTACACAGGATATTGTTTGTAATGCTCCAGTTAAGTCACAAAGTCTCTCCTTGTTGTCTTAGTTCCAACAGGGAACAAATCAGAAGAGATCACTAACTGGCATGCACTCCCAAGAAGCAAATTTAATTTAATTTAATATCTATTGCCTTAGCATGCCTTTATTGTATACTATATTATTTTATATATAACCTACCATATATAACCTACTAGCGTAGCACATAGTTCCAAATACTATTCTTGAAGGTATTCAGTCTTCGTTTACAACACTTATGCAGATAAAGTTAATTCAACATTGAGTTTTCTCCGTACTCCAGTTACACAGAAAGCAAAAAAGTCACTAGCCATGCAATCTTTGAGTACCATTTAATTCTCTAACTTTGCAAGGTTAACTAATTTCAGTAAGGAGGTGGTGGCTTGTTGGGGTTTTGATTAACAATGTCTTTTTGGTGCAATATATAGATATAATTGTTGGAGATAGTCACATCAATAGGTGAGACATTAACAGTGAATCAATCTGCTGCTGTAGACTAGTGAACTAGAATTTGTAAAACTACCCAGAGATATCTTTTCATTTAATATTTAGTTGTCTGTAAAGAACAAATTTTCTTACAAGATCTTGGCTACTTTAGTATGAGTTTAGGTATCATTTGAATAATCTTCCCCATGAATGTGCTAGTCAGAATATGCTGACTTGTACTAAATACAAGTTTTATGCAAGGGCTGAAGCCCAAATAACTTTTTTTCTATGACAAGGGATGCATCTCAAACCAAATTTCTTACTTAAACCCTCAACGTAGTGTTTTCATTGAACGTTTAAGCTAAGTATTTAACTTGAACTATCACACAAACATCTGTATCAGAGTGCTAACAAAAAACATTGTAAAAGTTGAAGAAAAATTATTCCTTTTGTATTCTTGCTGAAACAGAAGGAAGTATGCTTACAAGGCTGTAAATACCTGCAGTTTGGAGAGTTCACTCTAAAGTTTAAATAATTACAGGATAGCAACCTAATGGGAAAAGTGCCTTTCCCAAAACAGATGGCAGAATAATGTATTCTATACAGTTAGCACATTTGAAGGTTCTCTGGGAATTAGTTCAAACAAACTTGGAAAACAAGAATGTAAGCACAGCCAGGCAGAGGAGTTATAATGTTGCCCTAATTTGGGAAAAACGACTGATTGGATAAGAGATCTGGGTCAGTATTACTTACTGCAAAGACCAGAGAAAGTGAAAGAATAAAAAGCCCATGGAGAACTTTGCTAACTCATATCCATAGCATATATGCTGCTGTAAAATTCAAGAGACAGGAAGGGTTCATATTTAGCAGTGCAACTGGAGCCAATATTTTGTTCTAAATGCTATCTTCTTCCCTCTTTGGTGAAGGGATGTTATAAAAAGTTCAAGTAGAGGTATAAATATTTTGATTAGCATTTGAAATCCATTTGAGGCCTCTTGCAAGACTAAGATCCAAAAAAGGATTAATCTTGTCAAACATTTTTTCATACATATTTATATAACATATGAAAAGCTGCTTCAAAGCTGCTCTGTTATATGTAGTCAAAAATGAATTTTCCTTCATGAAGATGAGAAGAAAAAAAATTCACATCCATCTTCAACCATGTCAACTGTTTCCCAGCATTGTGGCAATTATTCAGTCACAAACTTATTTTCTCCCTTTGGTTCTCTTCCTTAGGTTCTAGCAAACCAACAGTACCTGTCCAAGTAGAATCATGTTATCTGTATTATGCTAAAGTATGGACAAGAAACCAAGTTACTCAACTTTCAACTTATGTAACAGCTGAAGGACTAGAGGCAGAGCCTTTTTCAGCACAGTAATTGACCCTGAATGGTTTATTATTCAGGAGAACAAAGAGTTCTGAATTAAGACCAAGATGTCCTCAAAAAGTAAAGGGTTGTTTGAGAGAAGGAATGGTTTGCAGCTTCGCTTTCATTTTTTCCTTTACAATTTAAACTTGAGACATTTGGTAAGCTCTGATGCAACTCAATCTTTTAGTCTTCTATTTCTAGCAGTTTGTATTTCTAGCTCAGCTTCTATTTTTTCCCCCCTCTTCTTTTTGCAGTTCCCTGACAGTTGCCACTGCAAATGCTCTTTTAACTCACAGAAGCAGCTTATAGCTCCCCACAGTCAGCACAACCTTGCTTTTCCTTCTTGTTTTGAAAGCACGAGCATATCTGTACACTTCAGCCTAAGAACAAGCAACTGCGCGAGCTCAGTTCCACCTTTCTCTCATCTCCTGCATATCCAGATATAACCCCCACTTCCCCCCCCCCCTTCCTCCTCCTTTTGTTAATGGAAGCTTGGCCTTGTTACAAAAGAATGTCCCTAAAGAAGCACTTTATTAATTTTTATCTTATGCTCAAACTCCTGTTTTCTTGAGAAGTTAAACATGTCATTTGAATTGCATACACGGCACATGAGGTACAGTCCCTTACTTACAGAGCTGTTATAGCTGCAGCCAACCAAATGCCTGTGGAATAACTGTCTAGTTTGACAACTAGTTGGATTTTCTTTTACATATAAGAAAAAAATCAGAAATATGAGCAATTCTGTTCCAAGGCCAAATTTGCAAGTTTTATGCTTCCTGATGTAGGATGCCATGACTTGCAAGTAAACCAGTCTCCCCCTCCCCGCATGACAACTGTTGCACAATTACTGGTGTTCCTTTGTGATTTGTCCCCAAGCCTGAAGTCAAAATTAAGTTGTCAAAATTAAGTTGTTAAAGAGTAGTGGATTTGACTTACCAGTTCAGCTCTAGGCAGAAAAGCATCTCTATCAAGTTTAACCTACTATTAAAGATTTGCGGCCAAGAGCCAAAAAATATGATCTTTTGAAAGTTAATTGTGAGGTTTTGTCTTTCCTCCCAAGAAATTGCTCAGAAGCTCTTACCCCACAGGATGACTTAACAAGCAGGCTCAGTTCATTCAGAGATGAAGTTTAATTTCCCTGTGCAAGCACTGCTATTTTGGAAGATGAGCTTGACCCTATTCCTCTCCAAAAGGAGCACTAAATGTTTGTGCAATCAGCAACCCAGAAATTACACACGTTTGTAGTGGGTTGCTAATGCTACAGCATAGATCACAGCCTAGCAAGTCATAGAAAACAGCAATTTAATTCCCTGCCCTGCTTAATTACTTTTTCCCATAGAGTTTCAGAGAAAAGAAAAAAATAATAAATTCAAAGCCAGAACCAAAACACTGCTGATCAAGATGTGGTTTCATCTAATAACATCACCACTGTGGGTCTCTCACTTTTCCTTCTACCAGGTCCTGGCACCTGTGGATATCATTCAATCCACTTCATTTTATTGCACTATTGTGAAGCCTGGGGACAGGGACCGTGAGTGGAAATAAAAATTCAGAAGCAAGAGAAAGAACCAGAGGGAAACAAAGTCCAATCACCAGCACAAAACATGTGTTAACTCAGTTCCAAAACCATCTGATATGTTGTCCTGCATGTGAAATTTCACCCATGCTGCCTTCCCACACCACCAGCTAGGAGCTTATCCTCCTTAAACATATCCACTTATTTTCAAGAAAACATCTCCATCTCCCTCCCCTTCTCCCTCTTCTCCATCCACAGGAGATCAGAGAACATTCAGTGAAGAACTAACCTATGAAACAGGTATTTGTCTCATGACAAGACAAATCAGTTCTAACTCAGTTTAAGATTTTTCCTTAAAAAAGTTCCAAAGACAAGGAAATATTTCCTCTTATTCAGCATGAAGTGTCTACTAAGGTTTCCTCTGGAAGTTTTAATAAAATTAAACAGATACAGACAGCAGGACAAACCACAGTAAATTGCTTCAGTGTGTGCATAACAGTGCCAAACTGGCTTGCAGATCACTGGAGGTTTACAGAGAGTAGAAGACTGAATTATGCAGGCATGTTGATAAAAACCAAACCAACCCAACAAAAAATTATTCTTTTTCTTCCCCCTCTTTCAGTTCTCAACTCAGCCAATCTTCTTGGTCCCCATCTTGCTTTACAAGTTCCAGTAACATGTGGCAGTATATTACTTTTGTTTGAGAAAGGATCTGCCCAGCAAACCTTTCAGGTCTGCAGCTCCCCCCTCCCCGAATGGTGAAAGAAAGGTAGATTGATTTGCACTGGTACTTCGGTCAGTCCCTGGCTTCCCATTTGCTAATTCACAGATTTTATGAAGGACATGAACTACATGGCTGCCAGACTTTTATGACTTCATCTGCAACATTTACCATGTGCCTTTCCCAGTTTGAGCTTGTTTACTGCAGTGGCAGTCTCTGCCAGAAAAGGTGAAGGTTATGTTACGGCTATGTAGATGATTGCCTTGTACTCTGTACTGTTAGTAATGCCCCTTGATTTGCCACACAGCCTCCTGAAATGCACCTTTCAGGGATTCCTGATGACTTCCCATGCTGTTCGCACTTAGCCATCTGCTGCCCCAGTACCACTGTCACAATGCATGGGTCTTCAGACGAGACGGAGCGAGAAGGTCCTTTTATGCTATTCAATGTCGTCTTTGTTTCTGTCTGCCTCCAAAGCCATCATTTTTCACATTCTGGAGCCTTTCATAGGGTGATATAGAAAATAGCTCCCGTGTCTATAGGAGATGCTGCCCAAGATGCAATGTTATGAGCAGTACCCAAAATAAAGCAAGATGAGTCTGGGTAAGAACGGGAAATAATCCCCCTACACAGTCCACAGCCTATCATAAAACCTCTTTCTAATAGAGCCTGTTGTATGCAGTGGAAGACAGCAGGAATTGTGGCAGATGAGACTTGAATTACAAGGAGCCACTATGACCAGGGAAATGGAAAAAGTCAGAGCTACTAATTGAGGAATTTGGAAGGTTTCAACAGTGGGGGGGGGGGTGGAAGGGAGAAAATTTCTGCAAAGCATCAAGGGCATAATGCAAAAGCTGCCTATCAGATATCTACTCATTTCTCCACAAACTATTATCATAGTCACAGTTTCTTTGTCACACACTGCTCAGACAAATCTGACACATGAATGGAAAGATATTAATAATTTACAGAATGGAATTTTAACCTCTGAATACCATGCATGCATGTTATGCCTGAACATATATTTTAGAGCTATACCAGATAAATTGAGGCATTATATGCCATATTATTTCCTATGCTCATTTTATTTCATTCAGTATAAAACCTACATTTGAAACTTGCATTTTAGGTGCTATTAAAGGGAAAGATGAAAAAACACTGCGCATTTACAATCATTCTCAGCAATAGTTGAAATAAAGTAATCGTTAAGGTGTATGAGCAAAGTATTTTCTGGTGCACTATCCTTCCTGTTTTCAAGTATATTCTGCTTCTTCCCTCACCTGCTGCTTATGTTGCACATTTATCATGCCACATTTTCACCTCAACTATTTATTTCATGACTGTTATAAAGATATACAGCAACTTAGAGTTGAGTGGTGTCTGAGAACAGATTACAGCTGCTTAACAAGATCCTGTCTCTATGATTAAGATTTGTACAATTGCTATGTAAAAATGATCTAACAAAATAACACTTTTGCTTATGAGCATGTTGATGTGAACAGCCTTTGGGTGAGAGTGATGATCTATGACACTTGCAAACTCTACAAAACAATTTTACAATTAGAATGGCTTTTTCAATACTGTTTCAACATCCATTAAGATGCAGCCACCTTCAGTGCTTTTCTGTGCTCTCTGCAACAGGCTCCAGTACCTGAACCTGGTGAGCCTGTGAAAGAAACCCCAGCACATTTTGTGTGCCTAATACCCTTGCTCAGAGCAAGCATTCAGAGTAATGGACAGCCAGCAACTATTTCCTCTTCTCTGGAAATCAGCCTGTTAAGTGAAGACCTTGATAGGAAACATTTTTAACTAACACAGATTTATCCATGGAGCTAAGGACAGAAATAAATTTAAAAGAGCAAATGTAAAACTTAACACCAGAGAAAACATCTTTCAAATTAACCATCACTCACATTCTAACACTGACCATCCACCTCCTATGCTCCTTTCAAGAGAAAACCTGCAGAGTTTTACTCGTGGACACACCTGACAATGCTGCAGAAGCACACAGGCAGCCTCGGGACTTGCCCAAGGTGACAGAAGAGGAGAGAAATGCTACCACTTGTGCTGAAAAAAAGGCAAGAAAACATGAAAGTCTGCAGGATTTCTCAGCTTCTTCTCCCCACTAGGCTTTCTGATAGCTTCAGTCACCTTGAGGATCAAGACACAGCTTAGAAGGTACTCCAGGCACACCAGGACTACTCCAGTCTTTTGTCTAGACCCTAAGTTGTTGCAGTCCCTGTAAAACTAAGGTTTTTCAGGTGAAGAATCAAGCCAAATTCTCCCAGTATAAGACAGAGCAATTATCAAGTCTTACATCACAGAAGGGAATTTAGACTGTAACACAGTTGTTTTATGCACATCACATTCTTTTTCAGAGGTGCCTAAAATTTGTATGGTTTTTGTGTCCAAGATGTGCTTATGTGTTTAAGATAAGAAAATTTTATAACAATGACTTGATGGGTAAGTCCTCACATTGTTGGCTGTCACTGTCAGCAAGAATCACTTAATATCAGCTGTCCCTACAAGAACAGTACAATATGTGAAAGATATAAAATGTACCCCCCACGCCCTTTTTTTTATTGTTCATTTCCCTCACACTACAGAATGAGATTTAAGCTTTTGTTAGGAAGTCATTACCAGGAAAAGGATATACAACATCTTCTCTTAAAATAATTGATAGCATAATAACTGTCATTGTTGTGAAGGGCAGAAACGGGAATGACAGACAAATGGGATTTGCAATGGGAAATTCTCTCCAACATGTTAGAGCTACTTCTCTCCTTCTAACAGGGGTGAAAGAACGGTGCCAAAATTGTATCTGTATGTGCATGCACTGCACAAAATAACAGCACAAGGACTCTTACAGTTCTGATACTGGTCACTTGTTGATGTTATCAGACAGCTGAAGAGAAAAGGTTTGTTTTGTACTAGAAAACATGATTTCTGAGATTTAGCCCCAAATTATGAAGTCCATGTGTCATTATGGAAATGTACAACTCATTTCCTAACCTGTGAAATGGATATTTTGGGCTAAGGTTATGGCTTGGATATGCCTATTAGTATATTTCACTTCATTTATGATATATGTAGTTACTACGTGATCACTAAGAGCTCAGATATATGAAAAAGTCATCAGGTTTCTCTAACACAGGAACTGTTACTACATAACATAAAAATAAAATCATCTGGAAGTCTAAAATGTTGCTTTTACTGAGAGGAACTAGGTTTTCCTCATTGCTTTCAGCTTTTTTTGGACTTCTCTTTAGGAAGATAGAGAACCTCTCAATTTCAATGCATGTATACTTCCCTTCTCATTTAGTTTTTAGTCATCTTTCAGAGAAGCCATGAATAACAGAGTTAAGTATTCATGTATTTTAACTTTTTTTTCAAAGCTCGAGAGAACTAGAGAAAGTTAAAAACTAAATACAAGAAAATCCATTAGTAAAATGTATATTGTGATCATTTTAGTATACTTTGCTTGAGATTATCACCTGATGATGCAATATTTTTAAATCATGCCACTTGAACGGTTTGGAAATATTTCAGAACAAAAAATGTTTACTTATACTACTTCTGTCTGAAGTTTTAACGTGGAAATAAAAGAGCAAGTCCTTGCAGTTGTTAATAAAAACTTCAACTCATGTATAAATATTTAGCTAATTCCTAAAGTCATGTGTAAAGACAGGATACTTTGTAGCTGTGAATGCTTTTAAAAGAAGAAAAGAAACAAAAAAACCCAAAAAAACAAACCAAAAAACCCCACAAAACAACAAAACAAAAAACAAAGCAACAAAATAAAACAGTGTTTCCTGAGACCAGACCCAAAATTGACTTGTTACGCTCTACTGTGGTCTGTTAAATTCATTACTACACTTGGTACAGCTTCATTATAGTAGCAACAATTTAACACCCTGTAGTGGCAATTCTAAATAGAAAATTAAATTATACATTTGCTCTAGTTCAAGCTATGAAAACCATCTATATATACATAGCAACATAAAATCTCTTTGAATAATAGGTTTACATGCATATGATTCTTCCCCCCCCCCCCCAGTATTAAAAGAGGTCAACTTCAGCAAAGTAGGAGTGGAGGAGAAAAATCATATACTTTAGATATTGAATCTGGTAGGTAAAGTACCATCCAAGGGCAATTGTATGAACAAGAGTGATTAAGGAAATGGAGAGCCCTAGTAGAAAGACTCAAAACAGTTACTGATCAATTACTTCAGAGTTGAGATTGATTGCCTTAGATAAGAGATTTAAGAGAACTGCATTGAAAACACACAAAAATAACAAGTAGTGTGCAGAGAATAGATTATGAATTTTCATCCTCCTTAGCTCATGAAGCAAAGACATGGAGAATGAGCAAAGGCACAGTGCTGGGGCACACAGGTACCCCTCTGGGCCCACGGAGCCCTTGGCTCCACAGCCACCAGCCACAGCACTTGGGCACAGGGTTGTTAACCTTCAAAAATTTAATGCCTGAAGGACACAGTCTCCACCTACTTAATGGTTTCTTACACCTTCCTCCAAAATTTTATGTGTTGGAAGCATCCTTGAAGAGACAAAATACTGCACTTTGTGACAAGAAGTTTTGATTTCAAAGTTGATTCAGTATGATTATTCCCATCTAATGACAGATAAAACTAGTGAGAATATGACTGTTCCACATATGGGACAAATAAAACAGCCTTTAAACATGGCAAGCCTGACGTGATACAGATAACACAGCCAGGCAGTCCTCAGGCTCCCCACAAAGCTTGCTTCAGAAAGGCCACTCATCACTTCCAAGTGGCACAGATACCCTGGCAGGTCGACAGGACAGCTCTGCTTTCAGGTGCTTATGACAAACAGGTCATCCATGGATATTAACAGCTAAGCAAAGCACTATTAGATTCAATTGCATATTTAACAGAAACACATTAAATATCTTGCCCTTAGCAAAAGGTTTTTCTCTTTTAAAGACACAGGAACACATCCAGGCAGATCTTGAAAGTGTCCAGAGAAGAAGACTCCACAACCTCCAAGGAGGTTGTTAGGCTGCTTGTGAGCTTGTATTTTCCTGTGTTTTGTTCTGAAAATTTAAGGGCAATGACTAGAGTTACAGGAATAAGACATTCCCCTTCACTGCCTACATCTATAGACAGAAGGCAGCCTTATATTATCTCATTTGACCTTCTAAACACAACTTAAGCCCCACTGTTTTGCACCTTACTTTTGAACAAAATAGATCATCTCTTGCCATTCAGGGTGGAAATGATGAGAGAAATTACTCTATGTTAAAGGATTGGGATTACTCAGAAGAGCAAGAGATGCAGCAGCTGTAGTGATCCTCAGCTCAGCAGGGTGGAGCTCTCCACTGCTCCAGGGGGTACAGGGAGACCACCCATCTCAACATTACAGTGGGTCATGGAGTTGTGACAATGGACCACAGAGTACTAAGATGTAAGCATTCAGATATTAAAATTACAATACAGAAGCACAGCTTCCTTTCTCTACAAATCCAAACCAGACAGCAGCCATGTCTGTCAGAACATGTAGTCTTTTTATTAAATCTAGTGTTTTTCACACCATTGTAATTGAATGGCTGCCTGATGGAACAAGTTCATCCAACAACAAAAGTAGGAAGACAGAACTAAAAAAATAAAATACAAATAATCAATATTTACTGGCATAAAAATATGCTAACTAGTCTATAGCAAACATCCAGCCCATCTTGTATCTGGCAAATATGAAGCATATTAACTATATAAAACATAATACACCATTTCACTAGTGAGGTTGATCCTCTTCTCCCAAACATTTCTTTCCTCTTAATACTGTTACCGTAGAATAGTTATTGAGGTAAAGAGGTAAGGGCAATTTTGAAGGCTACATAGCCTCTTCCTACCCTGAGCTTTGTGTGAACACCATAATGTATTCCTGCAGAACTTAATTGATTTCTCCAGGACACGCAGCTTGCACTGTGATGCAGGACAGTAGCCATCAGAATACATTTTGAACATAGAACTAGATAGCAAAGGCTTGCTCTCTGGAGACCAGAAGTTATGGGTTTTTTTGATCACAGGACATGTCCCCTCTTTTCAGTGCATGGCAGTGTGTATCAGCAATGCATTTATTTTTTTCTTTAATGGTAAATAAATCTTATCCACAGGCTTGCAGGTATGCTAACATGCAGAGGGAACTATTACAGGAAGGCTGAGAGGAGGGAGACCCTCCCCAGTGCTGCCAAGCTTTTCACATACCACCTCATATTAGTAAGACTGAAAATAGTCATAGGTGATAAAAACTAAAAATCTAGATAGACTGCAATAACAGCCTGCCTATTTTTACACACTATATCTCTCCAAGACAATACTGAAGAAGAAATTAACTGAGGATGACTCAACCACCTACCTAAGTACGGTTTTACACAGTGGCCATTCTGCCTGACACGGGCAGCAGTTTAAAGAAACAACAACAACAAAACCCAAAAAAACCCAACCCAACCACAACCCACCCCCCCCCCCCAACACAACAAAACCCAGAACAATGTTTCAGTGTTCACAAAGACAAAGAGCTGATTGAATTCTTTCAGAAGTGCTTGCATCCTCTTGCCCATCACAGGGTAAAACATTGTGAGTAAAAGCCATGTTGTCCTCAAGAAACTTAAATATATATATAATGCAAATCTGTCACAGACAATGTATTTACAACAGCAAAGAGAAAAAGCTATGTGGAACAGACAGTGAATTATCTTCTAAGAAGCTCTGGAAAAGTAATGGAAGACACTCGTGGCTGCTTCAAAGAAAATTCTCATCAGGTACAAGTTTACTTCCCAAAAAGTTAAGCTGAAAGCTTATCAGATTGGCAATGGATTACCTCACTTACAGTCATGTAAGTAATTTAGTGACACTGTGTTGAAATAAGATAAGACTGGGAGTAATTAGATACTTATTTAACAGACAAAACAGCAGAATACTGCATGGAACACAGACTTTCCACCATCTGCTGCAGGCCCTTTAAAGGTCGTCTGGATCACCTGAAGTGCACTTGTGCCTGGTAAGCTTAATTAAGAGCTCAGTGTAGAGTTTCACAAAGAAACAAATCACTAATCCTCCAGTCAAAACCAGGCAAATACATATGTGATTAGCTTAATGCCTTGCAACTCTATTCTTCACCAGAGGATTTTACCTTATTATGATTGTGCCAATGCTTGTAGGGGCTCACTAGAAGATGCTGGTATACTATATCAGTTTTCAGATATTAAAACTAAAGTAAATCAAGTCAAGTCAGCACTATAAGGTCTTTCTTAATATTTCTGGAAATCTCTTTTCATTAAGGAAAAAAGTGTTTACTGATTTCTAATAGCATTTCCTTGAATACTGCAATATCTAGGCTGACACTATGCCAAAATAAAGCACAGTAGTTTTTAATGCCCCTATATTATGCTAATTCAGTTGACTCTGACTTCCAGCAGCCCCTCCTTCCTACACCAAGAAGTGTGTGCAAACTATCAAACCTAATCAACAAAGTGCCTTCCTTCCATCTTGACAGCTTTGTAGTAAATTACAGAAATATTTGCAGAAATTGAAGTAAAATTCTTGCATTCAAACCACAAATAAAACATTTTGGTTTGGCCAAGACTGAAGAAAAGTCTGTTTATCCAACTATAGAGGAATGGTTCTCGGACAAGACAGCACTTGCTCCTGCTGTAGAGTAGCTTGCAAAACAGTTGGGCTTTAGACTGTATGTTCTTCACCTGTGAAACCTCAGTGCAGCAAATCTCCTGGACCCCACACCTTCTGAAGTAAGCATCATTAATAGGTGTCTTTTCAAGGATGTCTTTGTCTCATGATGCACGAGGGGACAAAAATCAAAGTGTGTGAAACTGTGCTTTGTTGAGCCTTCAGCACAGCTTCCACTGGTGGTAATGGTGGAAGACATCCGAGACAACAAGAAAATACTGATGTTCTGGCAAGTATGTTTTAATCCCACCACAAAAAAAAAGATGGTATCATAACATTATAATCTGATATTTCCTTCTTTTCTTTTTCCATTTATCTTTCTCCTAGCATTAAGTAGATGTAACTTGAGGTTCTACTAGTGCCAGTGAAGCTTTTCTGAAGTTCCTCCTTGAAATACACCTAACTGATGGAAGAATTATTTACCAACTTGGTCAGTGAGCGTGGAACTCAGGCCTTCATATACTGTGTGAAATATGAATGAGTTAGATATATTGTGTTATTATCACTTCAGTCACTAACAGAAACAAAACAAATTTAAAGTCACATCCAGTTAAAACAAAGTGATTTATTCTTCAAAATAGACCATTTTCTGTAAATTACTCTGTGATGGTACAGATATCACTTAGCTAAAAGCGACAGGCAGAATCAATAACATATATTTGCAGCTGGACAAAGTAACATGCCTTGACATGAAAAAATCCTCACACATCTGCCTCAAACAAGAGGGAAATCAGGTTAAATATCCTAGAATAATTTTTCTGCTTTTTTTCAGTCATAAGACTGTTTTATGAACTTCTCCCCCTACAGAGCATCAGAAGCATTCAAGTACCTTTCTTAAAACTTAAAATTGTTTTTAGAAATTTTGCTTGAATTAAGTTTTTCAAAGTTACAGCACAGTAATATTAAAATATAAGCCATTAAAAATGTAAAAGCAAGCAAAAGAGATCAGTGCTCTGTTTTCGGTGAAGATGAACATAATAAATTTACATCTAATATTATTCCTTTAGATCTTTCTTGACTTTAAAGCTAACATGAAGTTATCTTTGGGATTGAGCCCAATATATCTTGATACCTGTCATAATGTCAGGAAAAGTAGTTGGTAAATTAAGAAAAACAGTTTTGCTGTTGAAACAGGAAAGCGTTTTGTATCCAAAAGCAATAGCCAACTCTGAATGAAAGGGCAAATGCATGTTACTTAACAATGCAAAATAGACAAGTACAAAAACTGACTGCAGCAGTTGCAATGTGTCACAGCATCTATAATTAACGAGTCTAAACTACTTGGTACAGATCTGAATACATCATGCCCCTCTGAAAACTACTGCCTCCCTTGTAAGCACCTCTAAGACTAATCATGGCAACATTACCAATTTATTGCAGAGGGTTTTCAATGGAGATTGACCCCTTTCCTAGAGGACAGTAACACCTGCATGTTCCAGTGGCAAAGACATCAGTCTGAACAGCCTGAGCACTGCAACACAGTTCCTTATTCCTCAAGAAATTTTATTCCAAGAGTAAGCTCAAATGCAGTAATATGCCACTGTATCATAAGTCAACAGGTTAGACCTGAATACCTCCACCCAGAAGACCCTGAAGAATGCCAACATACTGCAGCAAAGCTGGGGGTTTATTCTGTACCTTGTTTTTATTTAAACCTGCTACCTTCATTTAAGTAACATAATAAATGTTACCTCCTCAAACAGCAATCAGCACTTCAAAAAAGCAGGGACAAGGTAACTGGAACCATTTCCTTTCACTATATCTAGTCAGGTATACCTTTATTTAAAGATCTTTCTGACTTGGTCCATTTTTTCTTACATTATCCCCAACTGCCTTTACTATGCGAGGCTTTGCACCTACAAAATGAACATATTATATGCACTAACTTTTAGACAGAGTAAACTATGTTATTTTTTGCTTTAGTATAATACTGAAGCATCCTCTCCAGAGGAGTGTTCCTTACCATGGACAAGTATTAACAGACAAATTAGTAGTTCATGACATAAGCTCTTGCATTCTGCGTGTTAGATAAATGTGAACTTAGCTATGATTTTACTGGACTTGCAAGAGACACTTGCAACTGGGTAGGAAGGCTCTGAAGAGGGATCTGGACAGATTGGATGGATGGGCTGATGTCAACTGTATGAGGTTTAACAAGGCCAAGTGCTGGATCCTGTGCTTCAGTCAACACTACAGGCTTAGGGAAGAGCATCTGGAAAGCTGCCCAGGAGAAAAGGACCTTAGGCTGCTGGTGGACAGCCAGCTGAACATGAGCCAGCAGTGTGCCCAGGTGGACAATAAGGCAACAAGCATCCTGGCCTGTATCAGGAATAGTATGGCCAGCAGGAGAAGGGAAGTGATCATGCCCCTGTACTCGGCACTGGTGAGGCTGCACCTTGACTATTGTGCTTAGTTTTAGGTGCTGCAGTATAAGAAAGACACTGAGGTGCTGGAGCAGGTTCACAGAAGGAGGACAAAGCTGGTGAAGGGTCTGGAGAACTTGTCTTATGAGGAATGACTGAGGGAGCTGGGGTTGTTTAGTCTGGAGAAGAGGATCACTCTCTCTACAACTAGCTGAAAGGAGGTTGTAGAGAGGTGGGGGCTGGTATCTTCTCAGAAGTAACTAGTGATAAGATGACAGGAAATGGGTTTAAGTGGCACCAGAGAAGTTTTACATTGGATATTAGGAAAATTTCTACACTGAAAGAGTGGTGAAGCATTGGAACAGGCTGCCCAGGGAGGTGGTGGAGATACCATCACTGGAGGTATACAAAAAAAGTATAGATGTGGCACTTCAGGACATGGTTTAGTAGTTATGATAACGTTGTGTAGATAGTTGTACTTGATCTTAGAGGTCTTTTCCAACTTTAATTATTCTGTAAGTGCTTTCACACACAGGCTTGTTGCAGAAAAGCACTGACTCATGTTTTATACTATAAAGGATGAAAGCTGTAAAAAGAGAGTAAATGGCAAACCAAAATTATAAGTCCTTTGATCAAAAAGTGAGAAATCCTAAGGAACAGAATTTGTCTCTTGAATTAGATGTTAAGAATGAAACCATATGAAGAAAGGCACAAAGTTTTCTTTAAAGAGAGTCTTTTAGTATTTAAGACTTACATATGAGTATATAACCCTTTGTCTTCAGCCATCAAAACCAGGCTTATCCTCTGTACAAAGCTACTGCCAGCAAAATGCTGATGCCCACATGCTTAAGATGCATGAGCATGTAAGAGTCAGTACTTGTACTGCCTTCTGGTGAAAAGAAAGTCTGGTACAGAACTCAGGGAATATCCATCATGTGCGTATTGGACAGCCTAAGTCAGCTGGTATCTGAAGAGCTCTGACAAAAACTCTGCATTTTATGAAGTGGCTTAGCTTTGTGGGAAAAGGAACAAAGCACATGGGTTAGGAACAGTCTGTGGGCCTATTAACACTCCCTTGTCAAAAAATCTCCAAATGTTCAAGTTATTGTCCTTAAACTACAAATACTGTTAGCTATCAAACAGATGGGAAAGGATGTTTACAACACATTCCTCAAAGTAACAAATTAGCATCTGTCGGATATTTCAGAATGTACCCCACCTCCTTCAGAGACACCTGTCAAGTTCTACCCTAGTGTTGCTGGCAAGCAAAGGTGGTGAAATATATCAACAAAAGTTTATTTTACTTTTATTACTTAAGTAAAACTGGGAAAGACTTAAATATATTTAGGAAAATCTTCGTCCTACCAAACTACGTCCTTGCTACATTTAGAAAGGTTTTAGAAGAGCTGGCTTCTACCTTTTGAGGTTCTCAAGTCACTTGAGAATAAGCTGTAAAGAGAGTCTTTTCGTTAAAATAAAGGACTTTCATTTCTCAAGCAATGACATGAACTGTAATTTGCTTTGAATACCTCCACATTGAACTGAATCTAGTTTTACTAGGCAAAACAACCAAAACACTTATTACTAATTAAAGGTAACACTGAGACTTTCCTTACAGCTCTCAAAGTCAAAGCCATATATCTGTAAAGGTGAGATGAAATTACAGCTCTCCGCACGCAGGAACAGCCTGGGTATTCATGAGCCAAAGCTGCTAACAAGCCAGCAGCAGTACCACAGAGGTGCCAGGACAATGAAAGGAAGGCAGCAGCTAATTCTATGTCTAGCCAAGCTTGAAAGAGATGCTTCTCCCTCCCTCTAACAAATCATGGAAAGAAGGCTTAATAAAAGCACTTTGAATTGCTCAGGCATCTCTCTCTGCTCCCTTCAGCTTTATGACACTCATCACAGCTCAGCCTTTTCACCCTTGCATGCACAAGGTACCACAGACAGCTATGAAGGAACAGATCAGCGCTCCTGCAAAACAGAAAAGGCCACTAAAATATTACTGGTCGACGGAATTAGAGGATCTCATTCCTTTGGCTATTTTAAGGATACTGAAATACTATTATAGGGTAAGGTACCAGCTTCAGCTATTAACTGTCAGACTGTTTAACTTACATATTCTTGCAGAAGGTCACATAGGTTTAAGCAGAGAGAAACAAAGAACTTAATTTTTTATTTGAGACAAACCAAAGAATTAGTTACCTCTCAATCTCTGGAGAAATTCTTGGTGTGCACTTTTTCCAGAGAAAGTACCACCTTTCTGAAGGCAGCCTTGCTCAGCTTTGTACTGCCACTGAAAGCTGCTAACAATGGATCAGAGTAGAAGGAAAGGTTGTTCTGTTTTTCTCTCCAAGTGGCTATCAAAAGAAAGGAGAAACCACATGGAAGGAAAGTATTAATGTGCTGGCCTCTGCCTCCATATAGGAAGCTGCAAAGTGAAACTTTATGGTGGTGGCTGAAGTGACACCAAACAGGTAGGTGGAAAGGAAATCCCAGCATAGCTACAAGCCCCTTGAGTAATCATTCTAGTAATGGATGACCAAAATATCTGTATATCACTTAAATAGCTACAAATGAAATGTCTACATAATAATGTTTCAAAGCAGCTGTTTGTGACTATGAACAGAAACAGCTGTTCCAAACATGTAACGTCCCTTTCTCATAGCACAGGGCAGGGCTCACACCACCTCTAACAGGTTGAACCTGCCAGAGCACTGAGCAATCCTCAAACTGTGCAAAACATTTGTTGTTATTCTGCCTTTTCTATACTTAGAAAGTGATGGTGGAATGTTGTAGTAAGCTCAACTGAGTTTTTACAGCTTGTAGCTTTCTAAAACTAACATCTTCTGAAACAAAGATAGGACAAGGGGTAATGAAAGATGGTAGATTAGAAGCAAGGAAGAAGTTCTTCACTGTGAGGTGAAGAGGCACTGGAACAGGTTGCCCAGAGAAGTTGTGGACCGTGGAAATGTTCAAGTCCAGGTTGGATGGGGTTTTGAGCAATGTGGTCTAGCGGAATGTGTCCCTGCCCATGGCAGGAAGGTTGGAACTAGATAGTCTTTAAGGTCCCATCCAACCCAAACATTCTATGATAAAGGATAGATTCCCAATATAGCGGTACATAAAAATAAGTCGCATAACTGCAGCCCTCCAAATTTACAGTTATTTTCCACATCTATTGCCTTCACGGATGGTATCGATACAATTTTTGCTTACAAAGAACACCTGCAACAAATTATAGCCCTTTCCCCTCCTTATTAATTACTATTAAAACATTCCTACAAAAGTGTTTCTTGAACAAATAAAGTGATTTATCATTTGTGCATGCTTAGAAACTCAGATTAAAAAAATGTTTGTTACAGCAGGCAACATTTAGTCAAGGAAAAGAAAAAATATTAAAAAAGGGCAAATATAAGCAGGTCAGTCTCCACAGAGACTCAGCTGGAATGATAAATGGATCCCACACATTTCACACTTGGACTATTTGGAAAACAAAATTACCTGCTGGCACTTGTTTCTTTTTCAGCCCTGCTGTTCATAAAACACAAAAAGAGCCAAACCAAAAACAGTGCAAGTCCCACAAAACTCTTGACAGCATTACATACATTATGCACAGACTTATTTGCTCCACAAAGCTATTGCAAGCTTTTTCAGCTCCTATTATGGACCCAGCCAGAAGAAAAACTGAGATGTAAACTGTGAGAAGGACCCAGCCACAAAGCAGCTACTGCAGCTCTGCCAAGAAACATTCATCTGAAGTGATAGTGATTAATTTCCCCCTGTGATCACTCATATCAGCTGAAATGCCACTCATTAGCAAGATAGTAAGCAAGTGATGTTTCTCCTTTGCATCCCTCTCCCCTCCAACAGAGGATCCAACTTGGGAGGAAAAGCAGGACTTCAGCAGGGAAAAATGAGACAGAATGAGGGCAAAGGGTAGGGAGATGCTGGTGGAAAAGAAAAATGCATAGGAGGAAAGCAAACAACCAGAAAGACAGGGAAAGATGGGTGGCTGTAACCAGTTGCTCACATCTGTGGTTGAGATCTGAATAGTGGGGGATTCCTTAGTTTTGATACTAATCTTTTTTCCAATGGTATGTAGGGAAGCATGGAGAAATACAATTTCCTTGCTAAGCCTCTTAAAAGAATCTTAATAATATTGTCTGATGGTAAAAAGGTCCAAGGCAAGACCAACCCCCCACCCCCCCAAAAAAATAATCTTAATAAACTGCTGACATTTTATGGATGCAAAGTAGTACTATTTTCATGTACTTAACCCTGAACACCATAATTTCTTGACAGAACTAAGTATTTTTTTTTATTCTAAATATTTTTTTAATTATTTTTACAAGCACATTAAAAAGAAGGAAGCAAACCCAGGAAATGTCTTTCCCTGGCATTCATTGTTCTCAAATTTACAAGGTGATAGATCAAGCAAGTATTTTGTGTCACAGTTTAACTTTTTACAGCTTTGAGGCCAACATGGTTGCACAACTGCAAGGGCCATTTTTTTCTCCAAGTAGCCTGATGACAAAAGCAGATCATCACTACAACAGACTGGTTAGGACCCTCTTGGCTCATTATCTACAACCTGAGGGAACTCTGGTGAGACCTCTACTCATCAGCTGCTGGAGCCCATTTATAGCACTGAACTCCACAAAAAACCTCACCTTTTATGTGGCTTCTGTTGCCTCCATAAATCCCTCTTTTATAGCTTATTGAGTAAAATATCAGCCCCAGTAAACACCAGTTCTATTTTACAATACAAGAAGATAAAATTCTGTAATGATCTGCCTAATGATAGCATCTCACAAGAAACTTTATATTACAACAATAAAGTGCCTGCTTGTTTTATCCTACTGTTACTCTCTAGGGATTCATTCATATTGTATTGCACAGAATTCACATGTACCCTCTGATGGTTTCATATCTGCTACCCCCATATTATTTAATAGATTATTTTTTTTAAGTACCTTTTACCCATGATACTGTGTGGCAGTGCTGAAAACCACAGGCAAAAGGAGAGACATCCTTTACACTAAAATATCAAGGAGATCAAGGTCCAAACAGAAACATCCACTATCTGCAGATAAGACGCTTTTCATTCTTGGCTGGCACAGGTAGTAGAAGTGGTTACTTGTACCTCAGTCAGAAACAATCAAAGTGAGGAAAAAGGATTAGATGTCAAAACACTTGAAGTGTATCCCTTTGATGAGGATCAAAACCAAGAATGAACTTTGAATATAATGTGTTAGTACATTTCAGTGGTCTTTTGAAGAAGGAAAAAAGCTTAAATTCATGAACATGCAATACTGTTTCTATGAACAGGATAGTAAAGCTGACATCTTATTCTCTTTTCCTAATTTGGTAAAACCCACCATGCTTACAACAAGTTCCAGTTCTTGCTAAGAAACCTAATTCCTGCTTTTTAATAGGGCTGTACGATCCCTGTCACACTTATAAACTGCGGTGCTAGGACTGACATGTTACTGCCATTTTCTGCACAGCCATTGCAAACAAATTCAGTTACAAGGTACAGGTACAAAACCATGTCTGTGTTTCATTTTTTATCCATTGTCTAAAGTAGACTCAGCTCTGTACCACATTCCATAATCTTACATGCTATTAAAACACATAAAGGAAATGTTGTCCCTTCCCCTACAGCTGCATACAAGACTTTAGTGGGGGAGGGGGGTAGACAACAAAAAAGCCCCACAAAACAAAACCCCAAACCACAACAAAACAAACCACACACACACCCCAAAAATACCCCAAACACCAAAAAAACCCTAAACCAAAAAACCATCGAAAACAAAAAACCCAACCCACAGTAATGTTAAAGGACTGAGACAATGGGATTGTATAGCAACGTATATTTGCCATGGACAATTTGACTATGATGGAAACGTGTTCAAAACAGTGACAAAATAGAATGATCAATCCCTGCTACCTGTCAGTTACCAGGTCACTAACATTTTGAAAAGTGCAGAGGAAGAATCTGAAATTCAAAAGGAAGAAGTAGAAGGAAGAAATACTCCCAAAAGCTGCTCTCCATGCAGATAATCTGGTACAGAAACCCTTAGCAGATTAAAATTGCTACTCAGGCCTGAAAAGTAGAAATCATTATGAGGTACATAAAGTAAGAAGAGGTCTGAGGGCACCTAAGCGGCTTCCAGAATTTAAAAATGAAGAAAGAAAGAATGCTGTTGCAAAACAAATCAATGCACGAGGGCACATCAGACTAAGTCAAATCTAAGCATCCAAGTGGCTACATGGACTCTCATGATAACTGTAAAAATGAGTAAAGTAATAGCACAAACAGATTTATGTAAAGATATCTGGAAAGTCACCACACAGCATTGAATAGGACCGGAGTGATTGTAGTCCTTTATCAGCTGTATTACAAAGCAACTTCTAAGAGGAAAATTTTAAGTTGAAGTAGTCAATGGTGACTTCAAAAAAGCTTTAGTTCATAGCCTGGACTAAAGCTTGTTATTTTAACAAAAGAAACCTCCTCTTTGTAATCAAAGACTTTTCAGGGAGTTCACTCTGAATATGCACAAATTAATCTTTAGACATTCTGAGACAACCACGTGAGCAAAAAAGTAAACAACAGGACTATTAAGTGAAGTGACAGTATTGGCTAGAAGATAAGAGAATAGGCCAAGAATTGAGACATAGGCAAGGATTATAAAAATTTAACTGCTATAGTTTAAAAGCAAAACAGCATGAAAGATCATTACAACATGTCTGAGTCAAAAATAATGCAGTCAGCAATACAATGTCTGATTATTATTACTATTCAGTCCCTTCTATGATTAGGAGCTTGTTTGTTTGTGTCAGTATTGAGTGATGAACACATTTCATGACTTTTTTTAAACAATGTCACGTTAAGATACAATGTCCAAAATAAGGCCAGATACCAAAGCTGCCTCACGTAAGGTTTTCAGAAAAAGTTGCTTCTAATTTCTACTCCTTCAGCTTAAAAATGATGCAGGCTCAAACACTGCAGAAATATTACCAACATTAACCGTTGCCAAATTTATTGTTTATTTCTCTGAACAAAGAAAACAAGGTTTAATACTTCTTAGCTAATACAAGTTTTCTTAGACTAAAATACACTGCAAACAAGAGCCTTAGCTTAGAAAGAGCTTGCATGTACCTTGATAGGTATTGACTTAAAATACAAGAAAAAACCCCGCTTTGATCTAAAAAAAATGTTGATTCTGATTCCTTTTCCCCTGTAAACAAATATGAAGTGCACAATCATTCCCAGACTAAAAACCTAGAAACCACTGAAAAGATTCACCTTGAAGCAGAGGTTCAGGACCAACCTGAACCACCACTAAGACTTCCTTATAAAGTCAATTTTTCCTGGAATGGTTCTGCTCATGAATGCTCCAACAAAATAAGAGATAATTTAATCTAAAATGATTTTCATATAGCTCATAATTACATGGGGGGGGGGGTGTTACTGAATACTTAAGATACTGCTACTTATTCTATTTAAACAATAACTGGTATGTGTAGCTCTCCAGAAGTGCATTTCTCGAATAACAGTGGTGATTTGGGAAATCATTATGATGGACATTCATTCAGGTTGAAAATAATGACACCAAGAGATAAGCACTCCAGAACTGAAGAGCTGCTTTCAACAGTTTGAATTATTATACATTGAAGATTCAGCCAAAATTAACCTCCAATACAATCCTAATTTATCTAATGAAAAGTACTATGTATCTCATTCACACATAAGTGCATGTAACAATTTTGGATGTTCTTCTAGTAAGAACTTTCTTTGCATAATGACTGAAAGTTTCAAGCTTGTGAAAGCAGCAATTTATTCCCTGTCTCCTACAACTAGTTCTTTGCTAGGTGCAAAAAAAGGGACTTTGGTATACAACAGACTCAGACAATGAAGTTAGCAATTAAAGAAATGACTGTGTTCTACATTGTTACATTCTATAATTATATACATTTATATCCTCAAAGTTTTCTTTAATCATAGCATTTTACTTTACAATGTTTATACTGGCTTCTGATCAAGACTGCAATTCTTATCATTCTCGTCCATGGCACTATTGATAATGCTTTTCTCATCAAGTTTCAAATAAGCAGAAGAAATGTTATCAACCTTGAGATCAGGTCACGTTCAGAGATCAAATTCAAACTCTCTAAAGGAAAATTGCAACCTGCAGTTGCCTTTAGTCTCTCCCCGCCCCCTTTGCTACCCTCCTCCATATACAGCTTAACCTAGAACCCTCTTTTGATTCCTCCTTGTAAGTCCAGATAGCAGGCTCGAGCCAAACATCTCAGTACCCAGAATTTACATGCACAGCCAAACAGAAAGAGACACATAAACAGCAGAGGGCAACAAGTAAAACCCCTCTCCAAAAATCAGAGCTTAGGGCTGTCCACAGCTACCATCACCCCCTGATGGATGGTTACCAGCTCAGACCTGCACTAGGTAGCACAGAAAACATCCTGGCCTTGCAACCAGCCCAGCCACCCTGCCTCTGGGCACAGCACCCTGTGGGACCACGGGATCTGGCTGCCCTTCACACACTGGTAGCACAATGAAGGGCAGCCTGCTATCAAGCCGTAGCAACAATAAACTCACACTCTTAAGGAGTTTACTTACAAGTGTAATTTCTTTTAAGCCACCTCATTAGAAAACAAGTTCAATGTTAGATATTGCAAAGGCAAAATATGTGAAGATACATCAACAGGATTTTTTTTTTTTTTAAGATAGCCCCTATGTTCTTATGTAGATGGCACAACTAAAGTACAAATACACAAAATTAATCCCTCTGCTAAGAATTATGTAACAGCATATTAATATTTGCTTAAAATTCTAGAAGTAAATAACAAAAATAAAGCCAACTGAAGGAATAAGAACTCAGAAAGAATTATTTTAGAGATATATACAGCAGAACTAGTTATATGATTTTAAAGAAACTGAGATTTGCTATAATATATGTAGTCAACAATGTCATAATGAAACAATGTAATCCATTTTAGTAATATGCAAATAATGAAGACTTGTGTACACATTTGAGTTCACTTGGACTCTGCACTAAGAAATCATGACTACAAAGAAATTAAACAAGATGAGATAAAGGAAGCAGCCTGGGGAGTGTAAAACAGTTTCAAGATATATGAATCTCTTCCTTTTAATCAAGTATTTTAATTTTATAGTAATAATATTTGTTCCTTATGCTTATTTATTTTTCCCCTTTCTTCCAATCATAATGGAACATATATAAATCATGGTACGGTTACTTATTAATTGAAAATACACATATAAACAATCACAGTGGTGAGAATGATATTATACTGTTTAGCCCACACACAAGCTTACAGGGAAATAGTCATCATGTCAATCTCAAAGTGACTCCAAAATAAAAATAAAATTATTTCTATTTTAAATAGTAGCAAAAATTATAAATAATTCTTTTATATTCTTAAAACATTAATGAAATGCATAGCTACATTAAATATGATGTCAGTGTTATGAGACATTAAAATTAATAATTAGTAGTTCAGAATAGCAGATTTTAACTATAAAAATGTCAGAAGCTATTATTTGATGTTGCTAAATGTCCCATTGTGAGGAAAAGCCACTTAACACAGAAGTGTACTACAGAGTAGTTGGAATCTCCTACATTTCTAGTCAAAGTGCAAGTGTCACTTTTACTACACTCCAAAAACCATACAAGTTGCCATTTCCAGTATTGGAAGGGAGAAAAGAAACTCAATAAAAATATTACTGCTCCCCAGAACAGGGAAGTTTTCTGAAAACTAGAGCTCTCTCTTCAAACCCTTGGAAAGAACTACTCCAGGGGCATCCGAGCCAGAAAAAGAAGATACAATTTAAGCCAGTTTTTCCTGCAAATAAATGTGAGAGCTGAAGCAACATTAACGCACTTTAATCCTGCTACTGAAAGTGAGATCACCAAGCAGCAATGAGGGGTGCACAGAACAAATTCAGGCTTTTAACCTCCCCAAGCTACAGAGTGAAGCAATACATGACAAAACTTAAAAGCTGGCCATACTCAATGTTCTTCCTTTCAGGAGCTTATTCAACTGATAGAAGACTCTAGATGTTTATTGCAGGGGTGCCCAAAGGAAAGCACATCATCTGTGTCAGCGGCCATAATCACATTCAGTTAATAGGTCTTTCAGAACCAACTAAGCATGGCTTATCAGCAGGATATAGGTGATGAAACACATAGCTGAGACAAACTACCAATAGGTCTGCTTTCAAATATAGTATCTTAATTAAAACAGTTCACTGTTTGCCTTTTTCCAGGTGAAATAAATTGCCTAGGAACAGTTTCTGAGGCACCCCAAAGCTCACCTTTCATCAACGACCAATTCAGAAAAGCAAACAAGTCAAGCACTACACAGACAAATTCCTAGAACATAATCAAAACCCCCATGCATTGAAACCTTCATCTATACAGTTTTGCCTGTTTTGCCCAGTCTCATAAGTAACATAAATGACGGAAGTTTTGCAACCTGATTGTGTTAAATGAAGTAAAAAAATCACTCTGATAATTACCAAAAAACATTTAGATAGTAACAAGAAAACTAGCTTTTTTTCAACACAGAAGGAAAGCCTAAACCTATAGCTTCCATTATTTGTTCAAATAAAGTTCATTCAGTTGAGAAAACAAACAAACAAGCCAAGCCCAATGCCCTCCCTATTGCTGCAAAAGGACAGAGCACAATACTGATACTTTTGGAGGTTCAAAGTGCTGACAGTACCGCACTGTCACCAGTTGACCAGCGTGTGCCCTCCCTAACGAAACCATGGAGTACCCTCAATTTACTTCACAACTACCAGAAACAGGCAAAACTAGAGTTAGGTGAGACTGATCTGACCTTAGGTACCACTGCAAGACAGGGCAAAATCTTGTGTCTTTCCCCAAGTCTTTGTGTTGTTTCTCGATATTGTTAAGTGAGGAACTTCTGGCTATTTTAATGTATATATCATGTTTTATCTCTTATATAAACCATAACCACGACAGAATCCTTCTCTGATTAAGAAAAAGATTTTATCGGAGTAGGGAGGGTTAAGGATGGAAACACCCACCAGGATTTCATGCACCAACAACATCTGGGCCTGCTATCTCCCATCCACTGAAGACTGATGTTACTGGAATGGCCCTGATGTTTAAGGTGTAGACATAATGTCCTAAAATGTAACACATAAAAACAATTCAAAAGCAATTATAGCAAATATAAAATAATATCTGCTTGTAGTAGGTAAATTAAAGATTTTGATAAGGAAGAAGTAAAAGAGTAGGGAATAATTGGGTAGTGTTTTCCTTCTCTGCAGTGCTTGGTTTGACTAAAGTACACAAGAAAAAATAATTGCTCAGATTAACACCTCTTCAACACCTTTTAAAAACTCTGTAATTAGAAAAACGAAGGTCAACTATTGTAAAATGTTTTCTCTTGAAATTTTATATTAGGCATGTGTTAGCATACTACAGATCACAGGATTCAGGGAAGGTGTTGGCTCTGTTGACTGTTCACTGGAGCATCATGGTGCCTGAGGTAATCCAAGAGCCATGGTGTGCCTTTGTGAATGAGTGGATCAGTCTGAGGTTGTTCCTCTGCTGGGTCTGACCAACTCCAGAGTGGGTGGGACAGACTGTAAGAACATGCTTTACCAATCTCATTATGGTTTTGATTATCAGATGATAAATCAAAATCAATCAATCAACAAATAAATAAATATCAATAAAATCATTCAAAGGAAGTAGGCTGATGATACATCAAGTAGTGTAGTGCATTGATAGCACAAAAAGGATACTACTTTCCAGCTGTTTGGTGAAATGCCTTTGAGGTTGCTGTAAAAAATCTGTGGGAGAATTCTTGTCAGTTCACCGCATGAAGGCATGACCCCATGCACAGGATACTTGACTTTAATTCTCAGCTGTTTAAATGTTTGTGGAGACAAGTGGTGTTTTTGTTTTAGTTGCAGAATGACACTTATTTTTTCCAACTGTCCTTGTCAGCTCTTTTTTATGTGCTTTCTGAAGAAGAGATATGTGATTACTGTGTTGGGTTACAGAGTGTGCAAGTGTTCACTATTATGAGGTGTATTTTATGAAAGTGTAATACTCATTTGTTTTCAGAGTTTTTCCCAACGCTGAGTGAAATACAAACCAAAGCGGCATGGTTCAAAGCTGCCTTTTTTTGGATGTACTAATAGATTTTGAAGCAATGGCTTTGTGAGTACTTTCCAGTTAATTTTATTTTTTGTTACTCTCATAGAGGGTGTATGTTTGATGTTGGAAGTACGAACCAAAAAAGAGGGAATGTTGAAACACTGTCTTTTAGCTATTTTCTTTTAGTGTGAATGTACGTTTATTTTTATAATCTGTTTTGATCTATCTCTATCTTCTGGTACACACACATAAATATGCAAATATTTAACTATTTATCTCTTTAATCCTTCTTATCCAAAAAGCAAACGTTTGTTACCAGACCCTCAAATATTACAAAGTAACTTCATTGTATTATCTTTAGTAAAATTCTATTAATTTACAGCAACTGAAAGTCTGAAGGATTTCATGATTATGCCTCCAAAACTTCATGATTGTGCAGACTCCTGTCCATCACAGAAACCAAACTCATCCAAAACTCCAAAAACTAAGGCCTTAGTTTTGCAGTCATTTTTCCTGATGTCTAACACTCATCTTTGGGACTAAAACCAGGGGTTATCACCTTTAATTTAAAGTTCTGGTCACAGTCAGTAAAGGTAATAGATTTAAGTAAATCTAAGGATTAATTGAGGATTAGCTCTTAATCTGAGGATTATATTAACAAAGATGCATAGGCCATATCACATTTTTAAACCAGTAGGCATTTTATGCTTACATACCTTTATGGGTCAGACATAAATCTTGATGATCCTGCTTCCAATGTACATAAAAGCCTTTTAAAAATATTCTGGCACCTGCACTTATGGGAAGAACTGAACCTTAAAAATAGAAAGTAATTTTGCCCAGGTTTGATAGATATTACGCCTCCATTTGGCTGCCAGACGAAGGAATCAGTAATTCAAATAAGGTTAGTGTGGTATTAGGCATTGAAACGTGCCTGAAGGAACGTGGGACATCAGTGGTTTAGAGCAGAGAAAAGGCCAATCTGCAGGTGTTTGTCTATGACTCCACAGCAGCAGCCATGTCCTTTTACCAGGAGCTGTAAAGTTATGAAAACTTGGGATAAATACCCACCCCCACAAAACTCTAACCATGTTGCAACTGAATTAAAATGAATATTCATTTTGATAGTCTTTCATTTATGAAGATAAGAGTATTCTATTTGCTCTGAAAATAAATCACGTGCATTTGCAATACTGAGGTCTTTTTCTCAGTAAAAACACAATTATCCTGTCTAGATCTATACATCATGTTAAAATTGTATTGCATATATGTGCAAATGATCAAAAGATGTAAAAATAATTTGTGAAAAATTAATTCCTTTAAAAAGCTATCCAAAAAGTGAACAAAACATCAGGCATATTCTTTTCATCTTTATTTCTTAAGGGGGACATTTGGATAGATGGTGTTTGTCTTTCCAAGTCACCAGTACATGTGACAGAACCTGGCTTTCCTGGGGATGGCTGACTATCTGCCTGACGATGGGAAGTGGTGAAGGAATTCCTTTTTTTGCTTTGCCTGCCCATGCAGCTTTTGCTTCACCTTTTAAACTGTCTTTTTCTCAGCCCACAAGTTTTCTCATTTTCTTTCTTTCACTTTTCTCCCCCATCCCACAGGGGGTGAGTTAGGAAGCAGCTGTGTGGGGCTTAGTTACCAGCTGGGGTTAAACAACACTCATAAACATGTTTATTTAGATTTGTCAATATTTTTCACTATATAATTTTTCACCTTACTAATGGATTACAAGTCAATAACTTCTCTTTTTTAATTTTATTTTTTATTAGTGAAATCTGTCTTAATACTTTTAGGCTACTCTTTAAAGTAGCCTATTTCACAGTAATGCCTATATGTGAAAAATGGTTTTATTACATAGTAGAGTGCTCTTCTTTCTTGAAAGGAAGCCAAAGTTTTGCAAATCTCCCTTTTTAATTTCTATCACAGGGCTCAGTGAATTCCCACAGATTAAATATACTACTGATTATTTATGCAAACTATATTGATAAAATAGTTATGCAGCTGCATAACAAATAACCTGATAACTGGCATTAGGGACAGTTACTTTCCAGAGCAGTAAATCTTCACACAATTCCGTTCTTTCACTCAGAGAAGGATGTCCTATCGTATATGTCTTATATCTATACAGAAAACTACAAACAGTGTAATTTCAGCTTTCAGGGTAAAAAACTTCACTATTTATTGAATAAATTGTAGGTCTTTAAAATTACCAACAGACATTCATACTTTGTTACATTTATCAAAGTAAAAACTAGATGGGTGGGAAAATGCGTCCAGATAGACATGATATTCATGAGCTCAAAATTTACTCTCAGATCAAATCTTTGGAAATCCTATTAAGGGTAGCACCTTGAGATGTCATGATTAATCCATACTAGTCCTTCAGGAAATCTTTGTGTCGTCACTTTGAATGCCTTAGTAATTAATTCCTCAATGTCATTTGGCTTGACTCGGGAACATAATATAGGCAATGTTGGAAATAATGCTGTCCTCTTCATTACAGTTTGTAGATGAGGAGGTCATATGACAACTAGGGATCATTTCTGGTTTTTTATTTTAGAGGTAATTCTATATTTTTATTAAAACATTATTCAGATTTTGATTCTTTATTGCAGTTACATAAATACCAATAGATTTTTTTTTTTTTTTACTGTGGTATAATATAGAAAATATGTCCATATTAAATCTCTCAGGGTGGGGCAAATGGCTAATTAATTTGGTCCAGAAGATAATATAACTCTTATCAGAAATATGAGAATAGGCTCTTTTAGTAGTTATTATTTCTGCACCATGATTCTTTAACCAAAAAAATTACACATTTGTACATCATATAAAACTATTATAGCCCACATATAAAAATGGGCAAATTACTGTATTGATCATGTTTGTCAATTATTTTGACTGAACTTTGATGTGCTACACTCATACATTTCTACATGCATCATCTGTATGTCTGGTGTATTAAAGCTCTCCAAATTCAAATCTCTCCAGAAAGGTTGCTCTTTCCATGCATCACTTCACCCTTGTGGGCTGAAGTGCTGGGATTGTGGTGGTGAAACTACGGACAAGCCCTGTCAGACAGGCATTGAGACGATGCCTGTGACAAGGTACTTAAAGGAGGCTGTTTGGAGCCTGCTCTGGTTGGAATTAGTCAAATTGATAACAGGATGAAGATGAGTGATTGATGACTTTTATTTCTCATTGTAATTTCTGTGCTCTTGTTCGAAATTTCATGAACTACTTGAAATTTAATTGAAAAAAAACAAACAAACAACAAATCAAACAGCTTAATATTTTTTTCATATGGGAATGTTTTTTTGCTTATTCATAGTTTTGCTGGAAACATGCTGGATTTTACAAAGATTCATCTAATCTCTCCTGTTTTGGGTAGGAGCCTGGCCTGATTCCTCGTCCCTTTTATTTTGCCAACAAGCTGCTGCTGTGGCTGCCAGACCAGACCTGCCATGTGCCCTCCATCCCAGGATATGGCAGCTTTTTGAGGCCTTTCTTTGGTTTTCTGCAGGAACTTCCCAGACTTGAGATTCAGGGCAGGTGGTGGGCTCCCTCAGAGGAAGTGACCTCTGTGAGCCCTGGGGAACTGCAGAGGCTTTCTGGGAGGCCCATGCCAGAGACAAGCCACCACCTCTGCCCTGACACCTCCCTAAGGTTCATCTTACCATCCCAGCCTGGGGTCAGGGCTGAGAGCTTGGAGAAACAGGGATGGTGTTGGGGGTCTCAGATCCCTAAAACTGGAAAATATTGATTTTATGGAAAATCGTAAAGATAAAAGGAAAGAAGAAGCCAAATGAAATCTGTAGCTGAAATAGATGCCTGGGAAAAAAAAAAAAAAGCAAACCATCAAATACTACTTCAAGATCTCTAGGGTTTTGCCAACAATTTAAGATGGAACTTGAGATTTTATGCAGATATTTGGGAAGAGAAGACATATTTTGGAGAAATCTAGACAAGATTTCTTACATATATACCACAAGCTTGAAATATTTGTAAATACGTTGTAAATCTGGATATCTCAAAACCATCCTTAGGCTTCTGCACTTAAGAAGCAAGTTGGACATTCAAGTCTACTAGATCAGAGTTAAATCTTTTAATGATGTGGGTCTTTTGGATTCAAGTCCATTAGGAGGTGAATCATTTAACTTGCAAAATTTATTCAGACTTAAAACACTACTTTAGCTTTAGCTGCCATCAAACACAAAACTAGAGAATACTTGCAGAAAATAAGACTATGGGGTATAAATATGCAAAAAAAAACCCCCAACTGCTGCGCATAGGACCCAGAGTTTTAAATAGCAATATGGTTGAAATTCACAGTGTTTATGTGCACACATTACACATGTATCTATGTAATATACAGAAATAGATATACATACTGTATATATATAATCACATACATATCATATATGTATCATATACGTAGTTTGAATGTTTATACACGTTATACCTATACATATAAAATCTATATACAAAGTATGTGTAAATATTCAAACCAAATATATATATTTATGCATTTGTATATGAGTGTTTGTGTGTGTTTGTAAGGGGAGAGAAATACTTGGGGGCACAGATAGTAAAATGTGTTTACTTCTGACAGGAATCAAAAGAGATCAAACACACTGTATGAGAATTGCTATTTACTCAAAGAAGCCATTCTTGTAACCTGGTGTGATCTAATCCTCCTGGTATGAGAGCTGCGAGAAGAAAAATAAACTAGTTTAGGATATTGCTAAGCAGAGTTTGAAGTTGCCGGGTGGAAGCTCTGCCCTAAGGCACTGCAAACTCTGCTTTAAAAATGCCCAGTTGGGACTGCTGTGCTGTGCCCTGTGGTGGTAGGGTTTGTGGTCTCCTTCCAGAGGAATACGTTCCTTTTCAGTACAAGTTAATTTTTAAATGCTGATTTATTAGTGAGCCTGAAGATGGAAAAGAAAATATTTGCAGTGAAAAGAGCAAAATCCCCAAAGAAACATATTTAATACACACTCCTATTTTAGATATAGCAACAGGTGTTCTAGCACATTTCCTTTCTGAGGTGCAAACCCCAGTTTTATTACTCAAAATCTAACTGCTTTCAGATTTAAGATGATTGTATGAGCAGATGGCTTTCCAAGATCTGCCATAGCCTAATCCATAAAACACTTCCATGCTTGGTTTACTTTTGCCTCATTTATAAACTTAGAGGAAAGCAGATGCTTATGCTCATTGTCAGGTTGGAAAATGAAGAACTGAACTTCACAAGGCAGAAGACAGCTCTGCTGACAGATTTTGTGCTATAACTGTGATTGCAGATACTTTTACCCCTTCTAACTCAGATTTCTGTGTCCTAGAATAAGCAGGTATTGGCCTTCATTAATGATATTTAAGGAAGGATATCCTATCCTTAATACTATGATCTGTAATGTACATTACATACATAGATCAATTCCATTACATCTGTAATGTAAGAGAAAAATCATCCAAGATGGCTATTGTTCCTTGACTGAAAGAATTTATTACATGGGTAACTGGCCACTGGAAGCCACACATGTAACCAGGGATTCAATATGTATTTGAAAAAGAAAAAAAAAGTGTGATTTGAACTGTAAGGACAATGTCATCTGAAGTGACGAGGTAACTATCGCTCCTTTAATCACAGCAGTGGAAAAACTGAGGGGAGCCAAATGGTGACACACTGCTGACTTTGCACAAATAGAGTGTATCTATGTTTATTTGCTTTTCCTCCAGACTTCTATTACATTTTAAAATTTATCTATTTCTATTCTATTGATTTTCCATAGTAGTGAAGGCTGAATTAATTTTGTTGTGTGGGTCATTTGCTGTATCAGGAGACAAATTTTGCCTGTTAGACATGGTTTAGAGGAGACAATGCAAGTCTAAATGTCTGAGGTTTGGCAGTTTACAAATCAATTATTTCTGTTAGATAGCCAACTGCCACACCAACTGGGAAACAGATTATATCAGATTACTGCACTTTTAATTAGCCAATCGTGACAAGCAAGGTTTGAAGAGGAAAAGAAATCAATCAGAAACTGCCAAACTTGGTCAGCCAAGTACACAGTGCCATTATTGAATTTTAGACATTGTTCTGAGGCAGAACTTGATCTCCTGAGCTATGCAAGGGGACCTTCCTCACACAAGTGATCCATCTTAGAGCCAAAGGTTATTCTGGAGCAAATATTTCCAAGCATTTTTTACAATTAGCCTCTGACAACATCTGTCTCAAAGCAGAATCCCATTAGAGAGGAAGGAGGAATGGGGCATATTCCCCCAGTGATATGGTAGAACAACAAATGCCTCCTCACATGTCAAATGTTTGTGGGTGGGGAACATACATGTGAGGATGCACTTCTGTGCACAGAGGAATTGCATCTTGGCTGACAGATTTTAGAGAAATTCCTTTCACCTGTTCAAGGGACTGGAGCGCTTCAAAACTGAGTCACTATTTGCTTTTCTATCTCATTGGATTTATAACAAGATAATTCTAGCTACCCAGAGTATCCTGTCCTATAAAGCAAGATTTATGGCATGCTGTCTTAGAACCTAATTCTCTCATGCCTTCACCTCACACAGTCATTTGCTCTGTAAACTATATGTACAATGGCCTTACATCAATATGGTCCCTCATTACACCGGCAAAGGGAAGTCAAGGTTAGCAGCTCAGCTGAATTATAGTAAAAAACCCCACCACAGGACCTAGGACGAGCTTCTACATTCTTTTAGGGATACAGAAAGCAGTGTGTCTCTCTCAGTGTGCCAATTAGAGGCTAAATTTTGGGGAGTCTTGTTGAGTTTTAAATTGTGTATGGGCACAACATTTTCCAGAAAGTCATCCATGGACTGACAGACTGTAGAAGAATCCTTGCAAGTGCCTCTCCTGCCTTCACTGCTCTTTATTTTAGATCCTGATTTGAATCTCTTGCAAATAAAGAAAGAAGACATTTCTAAAGTAAACTGATGCTTTTATATCATCCTCAAGCAGGTACCTGGGTGACAGGGGCCTGGAAAAGCACTTTCAGTTTCTCATGTGGCTTGATTCTGCCGGAAGTGGACATTTAATCTCAGTCTAACAAAATATATATTGATGTTCAATGCTAATTCACATGTGGATTGTCCCAAGAAGTAGAGTGTTTATTCACACCCCAGTTAAATACACACTTCAGAAAATAGTTGAATCAGAATGACATTGCTCAGTCCTTTGCAAGATCAAAGCATTCCTAATTAACTATTTAAATATCTTTAGTATTTTCAGCTTTAAAGGATATTTACTTGTAAAGATGGAGAAAACAGCTTATGTTGCTCATTGTGGGATATTAACATATGCTGGCTTTAATGTTCCATTTGGTAAGCTTTTGAGTCCATTTCCACAAATTGGTCTGTGGTTATATATATATATACACACACTTCTCCTCTCTTCCTTAAAAGAAAGATTTGTACTTTGGAAACACAGAATGAGCATATTATAGTCATATGATAACTAAAACTGCTGCATGTCACTTTTGTGGATTTTGAGAACTGTGCTTGATGTTTGGCACCCCACAGCTCCAGGTGGGGGTTCTGTTTTGTCTAGTTCTTTGCATTTCATTGATTAGGTGGGTGCAGAAGCAGAACTTCTTTGTCACTTCACTGGAATGTGTCTGGATGTCTGCAGAGTGTATCATAAATCAATTCTTCTCAGAGGACTGCTTGCAACAAAGTCAATAATGGAGCAGGAAAGCACACATGCTATCAGAGGAGCCAGAATGAAAGAAGAAAAAAAAAAAAAAACCAGTACTCAAAAAAAAAAAATGACTGAGCTGCAGCCAAGTTTTGTCAAATATATGGTACCAGGCCACATTCCTTGCTTTCTTCTGCATCATCTTTTTAATGCTCTGTCAGTTAACACACCACCATCACCCGGATACATGCTAAAGCAGCTGATACATAAAGGGTGTTAGCTCAGCCTTCAAAGGCAATTTTCTAATTTCAGCCTAGTGTGGACAATCCCCAAACTCGTAGGATTTATAACCACATCTTACACCTTTGTAAAATTTTGTGCTTCTCTTTTGCCCTCTTTTTTACTTTTTTTCCCCACCCAATATTTATGTACTGACAGCTGCCAAATTTATTCCTGAAATGCTAGCTTAACTATTACAGCTGGAAAAAAAGATATTTGTGCAAAACCTGCTTTGGGCAATACCACAATACATCCTATTATTGTTTCTGGCACTTCTACCTGTCTGTCACAACTGTTATTCTTCTACCCAGAGTGACCTGATCCTGGCAAACCATCCTGACACCCATTAACCTGACCAGATATGATGATGGGAAGGAAGGAAAAGAAGAAATCTGCACAAATGGATGATGTTTTCTTAAGGTCATCATCAACAATCATTTATCTGTATTAAAACAGCTAAGTAACATTGAACAAACTATATTATACTTCAGAGAAATTCTGTATTTAAACACCAATAATTTCCCTCCAGTTTAGAGACCAAGTACTGAAGTCATTACTGTAATTTGCCAAACTGTGTGAAATTGCTAACAAAAATCCTCTGGGGTCAACACAGATTTAAATTTTCTTCCAGTTTGTTTTCATGATGAATATTAATACTCTGTGTTTCGCAGTTTAAAGTTGTTTATTTTGTTCTCTTATAGAAAGGTTGGTTTTCAAAGGAAGCTTGGTGCTTTTTCTCTGGTCTCTTTGTTTAAAGGTTTAAGGATTTGAGGCAAATCCTTTGAGAGTCATTAGTCCTAATTTAAGACAAATATGAAAGTTAATTAAAAGTTTAGTTCATTGACAGATAAAATAAAACTTTACACTTATTCAGTCTGGAAAATAATGAGCAGGACTAGCTACCAGCTAATAAGCAAAGACTGATAAAAAGTACAGCCTAGCTTTTCATCACTGTGGTCAAAAATTGTATGTTTCAGGTTTTGTTTTGATCTTCATCTTTTCTTATTAGCTGTTACCTCTCCATAGCCATTTCCACACCTCCCTACTTGATTACAAAGTCCAAACATAGTTCTGAAAGTGGCTAGAAAACAACAGGAGCTTGTATCATTAATGATAATTTTCTGTTAGAAGCAAAAGTGGACATAAGGCCTCTAAAGGTGTAACCTTTCCCTCCTGCAGCAGCCAAAGAAAGAGAATTTGCTTTCCCCTCTCTGTGGAGAGTTCTTCTTCCCATCATCCAACATGGCCTGAAGGGAATTGGATTTTTTTGCCTAACAAGCAGCGTGCTTTGCAGATTTTTTGTTTGTTTGTTTGTTTGTGAAAGCCTATCAATTCTGCCTTTAAAAATTAACTCTGGAATTTGATAACTGCTCCAAAAATGTTCTTCTGACCAACAGGTTACTCCAAACAGTCTTTTTCAGCATTTTGACTTCTAGGACAAACATGGAAAGACAGAAAGACTGCTGCTTTTTTCTCTAGCATGTCTACTACTTGGACTTGTTCAAAGCACTTGACACTGTCCCACATGACATCCTTGTTTCTAACTTGGAGACACATAGATTTGATGGATGGACCACTCAGTGTATAAGGAAGGACAGGCTGAGGGAGCAGGGGTTGTTCAGCCTGGAGAAGAGAAAGCTCCAGGGAGACCTTACAGCAGCCTTTCAGGACTTAAAGGGGCCTGTTAGAAAGCTGGGGACAGACTTTTTGCAAGGGCTTGTAGTGATAGGATGAGAGGCAACAGTTTCAAACTGAAAGAAGGTTGATAGAGATTTCATATCAGGAAGAAATTCTTTACAGTGAGGGTAATGAAGCACTGGAACAGGTTGCCCAATGAAGTTGTGGGTGCTCCATCCCTGGAGCCAGTTTGGATGGGGCTTTGAACAACCTGGTCTAGTGGAAGGTGTCCCTGCCCATGGCAGGGGATTGGAACTAGATGACTTTTAAGGTCCTTTCTGACCCAAATCATTCTATGATCTCTTTCCTGAGATCTCTTTCCTGAGAGCAGGAGTTAAACTTATTAAAAGAGACACTGGGAAACCATGGATGGCATTTTACTTTCCCCTGCACTGCACATCTCAGGAATAGAATCCGCCATCCTTTCTGTCTCAGTCTAGTAGTACCCAGCAGTATCTGTTCTTCTCCAAACACTCTTTTCTTTCTCCTCTTATTGCTAATGTGTGCTGAAGAGAGCATGAATTTTGAATGCAGCAATTATCATTCAATAGATAGGTTTAAGTGTTCTAAATACTACTTAAATTCACAGAGGAAAACTTTTTTTTTTCCTGCTGGTGGGAAAAAAAGCCATTGAAATAAAGTGGAATCAGTTTTTATAGAAGTATGTCTCTCGAATTGCTATTGGGGTTTGAATCTCTCTACTTCTATTATTATAACTCAAGTTAAAATCCCTTAAAGCTAAAGAGGTCTCTTTTTTAATTGTTTCAGCTAAAAAGGGGTGTCCTATATATGATCCTACACCTAATGCTGACCAATGGACAGAGTCATACGGAAATACACAGACATATGGTATAGACAAAAAAATTCCCTGACTTTGCTTTAAATCTGTAGCTTAAATCATAGCTGGGATTATCAAGAGATTTTACTAAGGTGCAGAATTGAATTAATTTCTTCAGATACATAACTCTTTCTGAACTTATAATGAGTTAGAAAGTATCACCTGGGAGCTAATTTTCCTCATCTATCTGCCTTGGAATGCATGCTATGACATGAAAGATATTTTGAATGGTGGCTTTGTATGGAATGACAAGTTTTGCAAGTGACTGAGAAATCACTGAACATTTGTCACATGACATGAAGCCAGGATAACTTATTAGACCTTATGACTAATGTTATACACTGAGAATTCTTGCAGAGCTTGCAGGTGTTTACCAAACAAAATAGAATTTGATGTCATTTCATATCGAAAAAAAAATTTCTAAAACCTTTGCTTACAGAGTCCTGGACGAAAGCAATGCCTTGACCCCATGAGAGAGACACAGGCTTCTGCTGCATTTTTTACAGCTTGACTGACAGGTACACTAGAGAATGCCAGAATTTCAGCTGCAGGCCCAAGGGCTGTTTAACACAGACGGAAGGTGAACACCAGCCAATTACCAACCTAAATGTGTACTCAGGAGAGTCTCTTCCCTGCACAATGATTTTTAAAACACCCATTGATGTTCATATTTAGAGACAGTAATGTTTTTAGTGGTGGAAAAAAAACACCTTCTATCATAACAAGCAATAGAGAGAAGCTTCAAGCCAATTAGAGAAAATGGACCACAGTGAGTCAACATTCAATAGCTCATGATTTAGAGAAGTATTCACCTTGAAACAGTCAATATGTGCATTACACATGGATATTTAACAGAATACCTCACCCACAGTTTAATTAACTGTGCAAACAATTAACAGTGCTCAAGTACAAAGACTGAAAATTCTCTGCACAGCTCAAGTGAAAAAATTCTCTTGAAGTGAGAATGGCTGGCTTCACAGATTGTGAAGAAATTCTTACAGATGTCCAGGGACTCCTGCTCTTATAATGCTTATTTATCGATCTGTGAAAACTTTCCAAAAGGAATGAAAGTATAACAAGCTGTAATAGCAATCAATATTTGGTGGCTGTTGATGCACAGAACCTTTAGATGCACGCTGACCAATGATTACAGTATCGCACTCATTTTATGGAAGGGAAATGAGGTGCAAATTAAAGATATTCTTGGTCATCTGTGCATCGTGTTAAGATAATAGCTCTGTGGCCATCTCTGCAAAAAGTGAAACATCTGTTTTGCTCTTTTCTGAAAACTACAATATTGACTTTTATTTTCGAATTCTCTTTTGGAGACTAATAGCTCTACTTTGCTACCTTTCCAGGCCTTGTGTTTAGCTTCTTGAGTGGAGGACCAGAGTGTGTGAGGTGAAGGCTTCCCAATACCCAGTGGATCCCCACAAGGGGAGCACAATGCTGCTTCAGGGCTCCCCTTGCTGAAGGCAACTCAGGAAAAAGCACTGCTGTTTTGCCTTATTCCCCATATCCATCCACCTGCACATGGTGCTGTCCCCTGGGCTCGAAGGCATGAAGCTTAGCTTCCTTCAGGAGCCATACACTTTCCAGGGATGATCCCAGAGAAGTGAATTCCTAGGTAACTGTCTGGGAAGCTGATGCATACTTTGGGATTAATGATACCAGTAAATACTGCTCTGAAAACATCACTAATGGTAGCTAAATGGGTCCAGAATGATGCGAGGCAAATACTTCAGTAAAAAACACATTAGAAAAGTGGCATGGGGCAGTGACTTCTTACTGAGAAAATGCTAGGGGAAAGAAAAGAGGGAGAGCTATAGAAAGACTGAGTAAATTGTAACATTTTTGGACTTTCTTTGTATTACAAAAGGCTACAGGTTCAGCATGTTTCCAGTCAGATCAGCAGACCTACAACAAACACTGAAACATTATCATGCACCAGTAGTTTTCAATTTTTATTTTCATTTAAGAGTCCTTAATTATTTTCCTGGGGAGGCACATACAGTAAATGGAAGCCCACTGTCAGTCAGCTTTAGTGGACCTTATGGTCCATACTCAATTTTGTCTTCAGGATCTGTGGATCAGAGGTTAAAAGCCTTGCCATTGCACCCTTCTGAAAAATTGATTTGGAAAAGCTTGTCACTTTAAGGGATGGATTGGCTGCTACAAGTGTAAGGGTGCCTTTTGATTTCATTACACTTCTCTTTCTATTTATATCTGTGGTTAGACTGGATGAGCAGAATTCAAGCTGTGAAATGCCAGGTGGGGTTAGGAAGGCTGTAATAAGAGTATCCCAGCAGGCAGTGATGGTTCTCTGACAAGGTAAATGCTGCATATCAGGGGGTTCAAATACTGCTGGTGAAGAGCACAGAAAGGGAAAGTTAGGAACTGTAAATAAAAAAATATTCTCAGTCACTGTAAAGGGTAGGCAACTACATTCATAGCCACTGATCTATAGGAACAGCAACAGACTCTTGGATGTGATGCAATAGCAAGCCCAGTTTTATCTTCTTAACCTTTACCAATTGGTTTGTGCAAGTTTAACTGCATCTTCCTGTCTCCTGTGGACCTATGAAGAAGATGCATCAAGTGTTGACATAGCTACTGTGCAGGGCATGAATGGAAGGAGGAGGTTTCCAAAGTCAGTCACATGGACATAGAATATTTTATTTCCTCTCCCTGGCTTCTGAAGGAATTTTTTTAAAAAGGGTATTTTCTACTGGCAATCACTTTCCTGTGGTAACCTCATTCCTACAGAAATATACTTATTACTTATGCACAATAAAATGAAAATGGTCAACATTTGAGAACAAAAGGAAACAACAAGCTACTTAGTGCTATGAAAAGAACAGAGAAGGTGTTTACCTTTCTTTAAATATTTTTTTTTTCCGAAGAAAAGAATGAAAAGCCAAGAGAAATACCATACCCCATGTTATGAATATGACCGTGACATTATCTGAGTAAAGTTTTCCAACCTGAATGCCACTGAATTACTCCTTTCTGAGTGGCTCTCAAGCTATCAGTAACCTGAACTTCAGTAAGTTTGTGGCTGTATTTCAGAATGTATTTAGAAAAGGACCAAAGCTTCTTTGAAAATGTCTCTCCCACTAAGAGTCTGAAGTATATGAAATTGTTTGCACATTTTTAATGACCAGAAAAGAATTGTGTTTGTTTAGTGCTACAGTTCATTAACTGACTTTCATTTCTTTATAACAGTCCACTGAATTTGTGACTGTGTTTTGTCTTGTGTTACTTATCATGAACAGTATAATGATACATGATTTGAAAAAGTCATGGATGGTAACAAGAGAATTCCTTTTCTAGGTGGTACATCAATATCAAAAGGTACGTGATTAAGAGCATAGCAGATCGAACATTCAACTTTGCATGTAACAGTTTGCATTCCAAGACATGCAGCTATAAAGATATTTTAAAAACATTAACACTTATTGACAATTCCAAACAATTACTTCTTTCTGTTCCTGTAACCGAATGACAATGTTACAAAGAAAGAAATTTCACAGGGAAAAAAAAAATCTAGAGATTATATCAGAGATATAACTCAGTTTATAAATTTATTAATAAAATAGTCTTTTGTTGGAATGCATGGACTTCATGGCTGCTACTGCTAGGAGCGTAACGTTGTTGGGAATGGCTACCACTATCCCAGTGGCCATTGATAGATCTGTCAGGAAGCAACTCAGCAGCAGCTAACACACTTCACAGTAAATGGGATGGCTGTAGGCTGCTCTCGGGTGTGAGCCCTTTAGTTCTTGCCCATTTGCTCAGTTATCTCAAACCTTCTGGCATATGCTGTATTTCTGACAACTGTACTGAGTCCTATCCGTACTGAAAGAGATTTTAAGTAACTGGGGGAAAAATAAAACAAATCTAAGCCATTGCTGCCCTCTCTGCTAAAAAATTAAAACCTCCTACTTCTGTCACATCCTTGGCAGAAATTAAAAGAGGGTTTGTACAGTTCTGTGATACTCCTCTGCACACTGAAGGTGTTAGCAGTGTTATTTCTATAGAAGGTACTGCATCATCAAGAAAATCATCATAAGAACTGGCCTTGCAAATTCTCATAAAATTCTAGTGATTCCAAACTTTTCTTTAAAAGATACTAAGGAACTAGGATAGATTATGGACATTGAGATCTAGCCTAAAGCACCATCCCTATAGGGAGGTGTTTTTTCTTTGCAATACTAAATTATCTGAACAGATTCTCACATATACTCACTTATAACTATATACCTCTACACCAGTGTACCATAAATACATAACCTTGAGAGGGCTTTTTTGTTTATCAGTTTCTTGCTTTCTTTGCACAGACTTTATCAGGTATAATGCACCAAGTAAATTAGCTGGTGTCCATATGACAGCCCTATCTTGCAAAAAATTAGTATTTTAATTTTTCCTTTATTTCCAACAGTATGGAAAGCAGACTTGTACTGTCATTACCAAGAGCAATCATGCATTTAAGATTTTCTCAAAGGTAAGGCAGCCTCTTGAACAAGCCACCTTTCTTGCTTAGGTTCTGTGCTCATGCTTTATGGGTTTGTTCCTAACAGATTCCTGGTATCCCAGAGGAAGAACTTGGAGTTACTTCAAAGGGTACCATCACTGCAGCCATAACAGGACATTCTGCAGGCACAAATAGGAACACACCACATATAGTATAGATAGTGTTTGAGAAAGAGAGAAAGGAGGGTGGGAAAGAAGGAGAGGAAGAAAAGGAAGGAAAGACTAAGGGTGGCAGAGGAGAGGAAGGACTTCGTGTACTGAACAGCTTCACACAGAAAACTTTTCATTTACTGAGTTTGGGGAGTACAAAGTTCAAATTCAGAGTTTGATTGCCATTATTGCATTTTAGCCTGGATCACTTCAGTATTACTTGGTGCTGATGTAATTTGCTGTGATGACTCAGAGGGGTGATGACGATGAGGACTCGGTGCATCTCAGGAAAAACGGCTGAACAGCATAGCCCTGGCCACCTGCTCAACCACCAACTGTTCACACATTTTTTCCTTTTTTTTTTTTTTAAGCAAATGTGCCAAAGGGTATCAAAACATATTCATCAGAACACTGAAGTAATAAACTAGAACAAGGTGTCAGTTTAAATAGGAAATGTGGTGGAAAGATTAATTAAAAAAATTTGAAAAACACTACTCTCTTGATTTTGTCCTTGAAGGGTAAGTTAGTCCCTCCAGTATTATTTTCTAGTTCAGCAGCTTCCTGTGGTTTCCTGAGTTCTATAGTAATAGACACCCATAGCAAAGGGTCCCTCCTCCTGCTACCCTGAGCCTCAAGCTCTGGTTCTGCTCTTCCCAACCCTTTCACATCTTTGCATCCCCCAACACCTTCTTCATGCTGGGTACACTCACCAGATAGAAACTATTTCCTTCCCTTTACAACAACCATCCCAAACATATTGACCCTTTCCCCATCTCAGAAGTCTTCTTGCAGGTCATACAGACTCTTTGTACACAAACTGTAACAACCTAGGTTGTAGTAACAACCTAAAATGCACATTCTTTTTATCACTCTGTTATAAAAAGGAGGCAGCTTCCTTTGTATGGACCTACAGATTGCAGATATCTGAAATGGAATTTTCTGTTCTATGGAAATAATTCTTTCCTGCTATTTTTACCATTTTTATTCAGGATGAAAATCCAAAAATGCGATTTCTAACTAGACAGAAATTCCAGGTTTTGCCTACTTATAATAATTCAGAATATGTTGCAGCATATTTTCTGCATGGAATACATCAGCATATTGGGTATTTTAAACACATATGGATTTTTTATTAAAATATGGATGATTTCAAAGGAAGGCTCAAACATCCTGACTATTTGAAAAATCTCTTTCATTTTGGTTTAATCAATTTCTGTTACAGCTATCCTTAATAAGTATCCTTATAAGAGCTTCATTAATTTAAATTCAGTTTGAGAGAGATACAAGACAGAATGCATTCAACAAGATAGATTCCAATTGTTTGTTATAAGTAAAATCGTTATTATAAACTCTGCATCTAATACTCATCAGGAATTAATTAAATTTATACAGTAGGTCAAGATATTCAGAAATGTTAGCTGTGTTTAGTTATCTGCTTTTTGAGTATAAGTAATCAGCATTTCCAGAAATTAATCCTCCTTAAATTTAACAGCTGAGATGACTAGGCGTTCCGGTCCTTCTTTTCTTTTATTTCCCCATTTTTTTCCCCAGTATTTGTTAGCATTTTCTTCTTTTTATTTATTTATTTTCAAGGTAAAATAAGTAAAATACTTAATCAAGGCACCTTTAGATACCCAACACTTCTAGAGGAGGAGATTAAACTAAACAAAAGCTGCATGTTTAATATAGTGCCATAGAGGGTAACATTCCTATTTTGATATCTTATCAAAGACTTATAAGGGTGGGGAAAAGATTCTTACAAATTTTCAGTAGGGAAATGTAATTGCTTCTTGTAAAGATTACAAATAAAATCAGCATGTGCCAGAACCATGTAAACTTTTTGAATTTCTGAGCATTAGAAGAGGGCCCCCTCCCTGCTGTATTTGCTGGCAAAGGCCAACAGTAATCCCCAAATTGTCTCGTGTTGGAACAATGGAAACCTTTAGGAGACGGCACAGTCTGAAGCTCAGCAATTTTCTAGTTTCAGATTCTAAGTATAGAAAACACAGCCTGAGGCTATCCACACTGTACTCCAGCTGATACCAGACCAGTGATGGCTTCAATTATTTTTTTTCTGGAGATGTAAAATTCACTTGCAGAGAATTGCCAGGTTTGTTAAAATCTCTTCTTTCCGGGTGAAAGTGCCATCTATGTCTGCCCCATTCAGCTAAAACGTTTTGTGGCTATGCAAACAGCCACCTTCCCAAGGGGCACACACACAGCATGGTCAGCAATAGCACTGACATCCCTAGCTTTAAATGGAGCCTGTGAGAACCTGTGAAAAGTTGTTGAAGCACAGTATCTTTATTTCTTTTACTTTTTTTTTTTTCATATTGATGTAAATGAAAATGCCCTTGCAGTTATACATTATTATCTCCATTGTTTCCTCTAGCCTAGCAAGCTGCTCATGTGGATGCTTCCTAATCTGCTTTGGAGTTTAGAGTTTATTGTAATCAAGTCAAAGTAAATTGGGTTAGCAAAGACCTATTTATTAGATTCTTAAGTAAATCTGTTTGATTTTGAACCTGGCAGCCAAAAAGCTGAGTGAGAGGACAGAAAGTACAATGTCTAGCAGCAGGGAAAAAAATGCCAGGCAGATAAAGGACCACAAGCTCCCCATTTGGCACAGGGGAAGATACCTGTTGTCAGGGGTGGATGCTGTCAGCTCTCCCACAATGCTTCTTTCCCTTCTCCTTCCAGGAAATTACAGATGTGTTTGCAGGCAAGTAATTGCTATTCTCCCCTTCCTTTCACCCTCACATCATGTTTTTTTGGTGATATGCCTTCTCACACCTATTACCTAAGTGCTTCTATGTATGTAATAAAAAGAGGGCAAGAGGAAGTAAAGAGGGAAGATGTTCCAACAAATCTCAGATCTTGGGGCTTCTCACAGAAATCCGTTGTTTGTAATCCCTGAATTCTCTCTCAATGCCACCTGTGATGATTCGCTTCAATAGAGGTGGTAATATAGGACTCCAAACTTATGAATAATTCTGTGCACAAGCTACAGCAACAGTCCAGCTGTTGCTTTTGCATGAAAAATTGTCCAATTATTTACTCAAAATTGTGCAAATTCTAGCATGGTCCCAGGTTTTTCTGGCATTCATCTGTCACACTGTCTGTCATATAAAACTTCCCAGAATTAAAATCCACATCCCTTTAGCATCTCAGTGAAGTGTTGTTGGCCAGGGCTTTTTTTCTGATGGATGATACTAGTGACAGCTGCCAGGAAACACAGCTAAATTGCTCAACAGATACCTTGAAGGCAAATACAGCAATACGTGTTACCTAAAAAGAACCAATATATATCTTTCTGTTCATCAGTTTGTACTTGTACATTTTGTTCTTTAATACAAACCTTCTAAATCCAATTTCTCTGGAGTTACTTATTCAGACATCCCTGGTATGATTAATAAAAACAGAACTGGAATTGACAATAGCTAGATTAAAACACCAAGCCCAACCATCAAAAGCTATAAATTGGTATAGATCTATTGACACAAGTATGCCAAGGGTTTGGTCACTCTTGTTTATAATGCCATTATTTCATTATCATATATCTACTGACAGAATGGCAGACCTCCTATATCCAACTACTAAAGTAAGCCCAGATATTTTTTTTTTTAAACTGTGAGCTGATTTTGTATAGTTCATTTTCTGGTTTTGGTTTGTTGGTTTTGGGTTGTTTTTTTTTTTGGCTAGCAAACTGAATGTGCTCGACTTGTAGCAAGACTGATTTGTTCTTAATTTTTAAAGTAGACCTAGTTTGCACAGAGCTTAAAAGGATCTATGAGTCTTTCTGCCAAGTAGGTTCCATATCTACAGATGTCTGTCACAAATAAGTGGATTTGGGAAACACGGTTTCTATTTTCCTGTGAATTTGTATTTTTCATTTAGCTTCAGTCAAAATTAGACCAATTGCTTATATTTATTGTATTCAGCAAATTTTAAATGAAATTACTCTGATCAGATTCTCTTTCAACATAATCTGTTCTATCAAAGCATTTCTAACCAGCTTTAATAGAAACAATAAAATCAGTGTTTCTTAAAATTCATGGTTATCATGGTTATCAACAACCTTCAGCTCTGCATAAGCTCTAAAGTACTGACAGTCCAAAAAAACATGGAAGAAAAAAGTGTTAAAAAAGCCAAAACACTGGGGTGAGATAGCTGAGATCAAACTTCAGGCCAGTAGAAGAGACCAAGGTAGAGCAAAGGTCTCCCATCTTCTAATCTGGGGCCAGACACTGGCCAGCAAAGTCTCTAATTAGCAGTGCAGATATCCACTTTATTCATGTCAATGATATTTACCTACTTAAAGCTGTGACCACATTTAGAGTCACATTGAGGTTCCCTTGAAAATCCAGGTTGTTATTTTATAATTAGCATAGTATATATACATACAGGAAAAGGCTGTCTCAACAATAGATTTACCTCAGCAGCTAAGCCTTGGCAGTCAGGGTACAATTTAAATACTCTAAAGCTGTTTATTTAGTCCCTGTTAATTTTAGCACTGAAGAAGCTGACCAGACATTGGTACTTCTATATCCCCAGCAGGCTCTACTCTTTCTTGTTGATAAATATATTTGCTATAAATTAATTTTTATGTAAGTTTTTGATTTTGTTTTAGGTTAATCAATAAAGCAGAAATAATATCTCCAGTCAATGCTGTGCATACATCAAAAATTAAACTACTCTCATCTCTTAAGTTTTTGACAAAAGGATGGAGGGACAAAACTATTTAAACCTAAACTGTGTCCTTTCATGCAGAAGTAGACATATAACTCTATTTGTTGGGGTTGAGATAAAATATTGTTTAACAGTTTCTATTTCTGTATTTAAACAACCACAGAGCAATTGGGATATGCAGTGAGACAAAAAATTATGCTGTTGGTATTTTAAACACTTCAAAGACTATAACTGAAAAATATCAGTTAAACATTAATTTCCAGAGAAAATATAGAAAATATAATCTTCTAAAAAAATAATATTTTTACAAGCAAGCTATTCAAAGAAACGTAAATAATTCAGGGGAAACTGAGAGTACAGATTTGGTGCAGGTTTTGCAGAACCCTAGATCCATAACCATGTGTAACTGTAGTTACCACATACAGTCACAGTTTCACTTGTAGTCTCTAGCCATCATAAAGCAACATTTTGATAACAGTCATGTATCCTACAGTCCTTTCACCTTACAGGACAGCCAGTCCAATACTGCAGTTAAGAGATGTTCAGCTGGCTCAAGAATTGGTTAAGCTGTGCCCCAGCTATGATGCATGAAGATATCTGGAGGACGTATACCCTCCTCATTCATAGTCTCTATGATATTGCTACAAGACAACATCAGTTATTTGGAGATGAAGCTCAAAAGTGTTAAGCACCTGCCTACCACATGTTAAAATAAGAAAAAGGAAACCAAAGTGAATGGGACTGCAAAATTGGAGAGAAAGAACCTGTCCTGGTTCAAGTGAGAACAGAACAAATTCTGTTCAGTGATTTTCCTTTCCAGCTCAGTTCTTCTAACTCCCTGCACTGCCTGCAGTCAGCAGCCTGTTTGCACAGTGGCTGCTGCCACCAGTGATAACACCCCATGGGCAGAGTCACTACCAAGGGTTGGGGTGCAGACCAAGGCCACTGCTGGATCTTCTGTACCACGTTGTTTGTTTTAATAATTGTGTAGCTTGACTTTTATTTGAACATGAAATTGTGGGCTTCAAGGATAGTTTAGCTTACCTTGTATTTCTTTTCTAGACAAGCCCAAGAACTTAGCCTAATTTATTTCCTTTATATACAATATTCTTACATATATAGCATGTTTCTGTAAGGAAACTAGGGGTATTGGTGCTTATGCCAGTGTGAGCATATGCACATGAGAGTAACAAAGGCAGAAAGCTGCCTTGGTAATTTCCAAGTGAAACAAGCTGAGGAATTTCTGGCCAGTTATGGATCAGATTTATGGCCATGTCATGCGACTATTATAAACAATTAATCTGTTGGTCTCAAAGGTGCTTCAGAAGCCTGAAACTCAAATCTGCATTCAAAATGAAAGGGAAATGTTACATTAAGAGACCACCTTGCCCAGGGAGTAGGCAGCTTCTGGCACCCAAGCATCTACTCTGCATAGGGACAGTTCTACTGGTGACAAGTGAAAGATCTGTTTCCCTGTCTGTGTGCTTTCCACAGTCAGGATTTTTGTTATCTTTCAAAAGGAGACACAGAAGCAGAAATAGAAAGAATCCAGTATCTAAACCAATCCCTTGCCCCAAAGCCAGGTCATCTATTCCCAAATCTTTACTGACAGGTGTTTGTCAAGAGTCTTGTTGAAAACCTGCCATAAGAGAGTCTTCACAGCATCCCCAGGAAATCTATTACCTATTGTAAAGTATCTGAAAGCAAGCTCAAAGCTACAGAAGGTAAATTAAAAATCTGCTTAGAAACCTCAAACATGCACTTTGGGGAAATCACAATCTGCTTTAACACTTGAAGAACAGCCTATATCTTATTCATGAAACCCATAAGTATTGTATATATAATCATATAAAGCAGTAATATGCTAAGTACCATTAACTAGTATTACAGATTACTTAATAGTTCTTGTCTTGGGCTGTTTGTTGTATCTGGTCTGCAAGCACCAAAAGACTATCTCTGTCCCTAGGAAGTTGTACTCAGGCTATAAAAGAAGAGGCAGCCCATGGGCAGACCAATGAAAAAGTACAAGACAGCAGTGGAGAGCAGGAAGGCAGCAATTAGTTTTTTAAACTTTCGTGAAGTTTTTGTAAGTTTTTAATGGAATGATGGAACCAAAGGAAGAAAGAGACACAACTTTGCACTTATTTGTAGATAACTTCCTGCAGGGATGAGAAGCATCACAGAAAATACAGAAGGATTTTTTTAATGTGAATCCAGAAATATAGGAGGTTGATGGCATGAACTAATCAAGAGCCAGACAAGTGGCTTCTCTGTAATGAATGGGAAATTATGTAAGAAATGATAGGGCAGGAGTAAGAAAATGGGAACAGACTAAGCAGCTTGTATTTGATTAGATTAACATAAAGAGAACCACGGAGTACTGCTTATAGCAGACTTACAAATGAAGAGGTAGTACCAGAAATAAAAAATAAAAAAGGCAATTTCTTTTAAACCAAAGGAAGACAGCTGAGACACATGACAAGATTTTAGTGGGAGGGGGAAGAAATGAATCTAGATTATGGTTGTAGATTTGTGAGTAAATCAACTGGGGGTAAAAACTCTATTGACTTTTAAGATAGGCTGATTTGTAGTTAATCTACAGGAGTATGTTGCTGACACAAATTGCATTTTCAACTTGTTGCTTCCCAAGTACTTTAAAATATTAAATATCCAAATTAAATATTAAAAATATGTTTAAGTGGATAGATTTTGTGATGATATTGGTTTAATGTCACTATGAAACTGGGCATTTTAATTCCAGCTCACAAGAAACTAACAATGAATGAAACTTGGATAATACAAGAAGGTGACATTGAAATGTTGCTCTTGTAATTCTCTAATGTTACTGAAGAAATGTGGTCAATATGCAGAAAAGAACTCTAAAATACACCGAAGAAGTTCTCAATGTATATTTTCATGGCAAGAAACTGTATATGTGAGGGCCTAATTCTGGAGAACTTTCATTGCACCAAGGAACTCCATAAATCTTCTAAGTGACCATGAGGACCTAAGAATTCATTCAGTAGAAGACCACTATCACAAACTCAACATTTTTAGGCCCTGCTATTTCTCCCATCCTGCAGAACTGGAGTAGACCAAGAAAGATAAGGACAGGCATATTTCCAGAAGGTCCAGGCTTGAGTCCTCCTACTGATAGGAACTGATTCTAGAGGACTCAGTTGTTTCTAGAGAGCTTTTACCCTGGGTTCTGATCTGCATTAGTTTCCACACAAAAGCATGAAACTGGAAGAATTTTGTAGCTTTAGTTGTTCTATTTTTTTTTGGTTAGTTGGTTGGTTGGTTGGTGGTGGGGGCTGGGGGCTGTCTGTTGTTGGGGTGGGTGGTTGTGGTTTGGTTTTTTTTGTTGGGGGTTGCGTTGTTGGTTGGGCTTTTTTGTCATTTTGGGGGATTTTGGTGGTTTTTTGTTTGGTTGGTTGTTTTTTGTTTGTTTGCTTTCATTTATTTGTTTTCCACATTTTAAACATGCTTATGGTCAATTAAACATTTTTTCATTTTAACAGATAATTATTTCAATTTAATTGCTTTAATCTGTTTGTAGAATTATTTGCAAGTCTGTAATTCTAGCATTGCTTGTAGCTTGGAGAAACTGTGCACTGACAAACTCTTTTGATCTCTGCATAAAACAGAAGTAGTCAATCCTCTGTCTAATGGAGTAAGAAATTTTTCTAGAAGTCTTACAAACTAACCTAAGTGTAGGCTTTATGTAGGATAACTACCTGAGCAGTTGCCTGTTGAAATGCCAACACCTTTACATAATGAAACAGAACAAAAGTGTGTGTCACACTCCATATTTCAGGAGGTTACTACCATGACCTGTAAAGTCAGTGCAGAGGTAGTAGGGGGAGTTGTGCATGGGCTTTTAGTGGAAATAGGCCGTCACAAAATGACTCCTTTAAAGAATGCAATCACGTTCAGTTAGGCTTGACAACCTTTCACAAACATTTTTCACAGTAGAACCTTTACAGAGGTATCTTGGTGAAACTTGTAGTCATTTTAGCTCCTAGATAAATGGGCTTCAATGATTTCACTGTGCAAACAAATTCTGCATATTTTTTTCAAAGCACAACTCTCACCACTTTGGCTTCACATTGTACAGCAGGTTGAAAGAGCGCACATAAACACTGTGCAATCCATATCACCTCCTGAGTTGTTTAACAAATTGCATGGTCAGCAGTTCCAAGATCCCACTTTGTGCATAATTAACATCCGTAGAGGTTAATTGCAGCTACCCATAAAGATTCACTACAATTAAGCAGAGGGTAAAAGTAATTTGAAAAGTTTAATTATTAAAAAAAATTATATTATGTAGTCAATGTGATAATCACTGTACAATACAGTTTATACCTTTTCTAAAACACCCTCTGAAACTTCTGATCTATTTTGCATGTATTGTGTGCAGGGAATTTTATAAAAGACATTGTTAAATCCAGTAGATAGTGATTTTAAGTATTTACAGTCTAACAGGAATACAAGCAGCTGCACAAATAATGCTAAGGAAGAATGGGTCAATGCTGAACCTTGATTATCTGAAAAGAAAATGTTATCAGAACTTGGTTGTGATGATGCAGGGGTTTTCACTTCACAATTACCTTTCTCCAAGGTGCAGTTATAGTGTTTTATCTATTAACCACCTTCTTTCAGCATTCTTCATCCAAAGTTAGGAGAGTTCAAGATTAGTATTTTTCTCTATGTCACAAAACCTGGCTCTAAATTTTCCAGCAAATGGAAAAATTAGATAGTGCTGTATTCCTTTTTAAATCCTCTTGAAACCTTCTGTACATGAAGCAGGTAAATGTTGCCATGGTAACAGATTAAAGTATCTTCAAAATAAATTTAACAGTTTATCTCTTCACAGAGAATGTTAAAAAAGAGTATGAGAAAAAAAATGAGAAGAAGAAATCGTTCTTGCAAGTGTTTGAAAGCTGATAAGACTCAACTGGCTTCTTAGTGTATGTAATTTTTACATGATTTTAATTGTAATCTGAAATTTCAAATCAGTCTGCAAAATTACCTGATTTATCTAGATGCAGGCATGCAAGTTACTTTGCCAGGGATTTATATCACCAAAGGGAGTACTTCTATCTTCCTATAGAAAGATGGAAGCTTAAATCTTATCCTTCACCATAAACTACAGTCGACAACAAATTCAGAGTACCCTATATCCTAGTCCCTAGAACATACAGAGGAAGCTGAAACAGGAAGGAGCAGCAGGGAATTACCTTCTTGTATTAAAAAGGTGAAATTTTTACAGTGCTGTAAGATCATTCTTCCAGCCTGTCCAATTTGCCATTGTATCTGTCAACTTCAAATACTATATTTTTAGAATGTTACTGGATACAGATAATATTTTGAAATTCTCTGAGAAAAAGCGGGAGAACTCTTGAGATGTGTTCAGCTACTCAACTCAGAAATGTGTATGTGTATCTCAGTGAATTTTGCCTTCCAAAGTAATTTAAGTAGAGAACAAAAAAACTAAGAAAAGTCTTTGTGAAACACTGAAACAATTTTCTTTGCAACATACTGAAATGTAAATACAAAATATGAACATTCAGTCAATATTTACATAGGTCTTATTAAGTGATACATGAATTGCACGTACTTAAGAGCAGTGTATGATTCCATGGCTTCCGGAGGGAATGTGCAATACCTTTATATTATCTAGATCTTTTTTACCAGATTTTTAAGAAAAAATTACAAAATATTACCAAACTTTCAAGAAATTAGAATGTGGTGGAAGGACGCTGAAGAAATGACTCATAGAATTCCTAAGGAAACAATACTGTTTGATTTTTGTCTGTGTCTATTAGATGAGGTCTTTGATATACCTAATTTATAGTAAGAGATTTTTTCTAAGAATGCAAAGTTTATTCTGCTGAAAATAAGATTCACTCCAAAATAATCAACACGCTTCGTGCAAAAAAGGGCTTGCAAAGCTATTTTGGTACCTTCAAAATGATGGTTAATGGCATGCATAACAATTACTCCCCCATCTGGACTGATTTCTAAATTTTGTGCGAAGATGTTGATGAAGAAAAAGGCTAAACTGTTTCTTCCTGTTCTAAAGACCAGTACCTGCCTCAAGCCTGAGAAAGTAGGTTTGGTGTGGGCATTGCCAGGAGAGCTAGGGAACACTATTGGCCCTAGCCTTAGGGCTGATTCTCACTCATGTGAGACTTGTACATTTCTCCTCCTGTACAGATGCTCTATAGCAGAATTACAAGACATTATTCCTTTTTTTTTAGTTCTTGCATTCAATGGGAGGAATAGGTTAGGCTGGCAGGCAGATCCCAGGGAAGTCAGCTCAAGGCTGTACAGAGTAAAACTGATGATGAAAAGATCTTTCTGTTGGCTGGATAAAACATTCCTTTTCAAAGGAAAAGATTTGATTTTATGTTAACAAAATCCTGAAAAAAGCAACAAGGATAAATGTAGACTTCTCCACCTGGGGAGGAACAACACCATATACCGGTACAGGTTAGGGGTACACCCACTGGAAAGCAGCCCCATGGAGAAGGACCTTGGCATCCCAGTGGACAATAAGTTATCCATGGAACAGCAATGTGCCCCTGTGGCCAGGAAGGCCTATGGTATCCTGGAGGGCATAAAGAAGAGTGTGGCACTAGTGAGACCACATCTGGAGTACTGAGTCCAGTTCTGGTCTCCCCAGTTCAAGAGGGACAGGGAAATACTAGAGAGAGTCCAACGAAGAGCTACAAAGATGATGAAGGGACTGGAACATCTCTCTTATGATGAAAGGCTGAGAGACCTGGGACTGTTTAGACTGGAAAAGACTGAGAGGGGATCTTATGAATGTTTCCAGATATCTGAAGGGTGGGTGTCAAGTAGAAGGGGCCAGTCTCTTTTCAGTGGTGCCCTGTGATAGGATGAGAGGTAATGGCAGCAAGCCAAAACACACCTCAACATGAGGAGAAACTTCTTCATTGTGAGAGTGACAGAGCACTGGAACAGGCTGCTCAAAGAGGTTGTGGAGTCTGCTTCTCTAGAGACTTTCAAGACTCACCCGGATATGTTCCTGTGTGGCATGTCCTGGGTGTTCCTGCATTGGCAGGAACCTCTTTAGAGGTCCCTTTCATCTCTTATCATTCTATTAAGCTATGAAAAGTATGGAAGTGAAATATTTTTTATTCATTCATGCTTTTTTTTTTTTTCTTTTTATGTGGGATAGGTAAGAGAATAACTAATTATAATTTAAAAAAAAAAGGATAGAATTCTTTTCCTCTATAATAGAAAAAGTGGAACAAGAGAACATCATGGAATCTCATTTTTTCCATTATAGGAAGCATAATGAGCTTCTTGTTCTTCAGTCAACGTCTTTTACTGCATCCTTCTAATCCATTGGAGCTTATTTGAAGGGAAGAACAGATTTACTGCATGGCATATTTTCCTTTCTTAGAAAATATTACAAAACATTAAAGAATAACTTTTCACCATGAGAATTATGGTTCTTACTGTCCATGACACTCTTTGATTCAATATTGCTCACTAATAAAAAAAGTAAACCAGTAAAAAGTAAAATGAAAGAATAGTAAAAACCTATGCTCTAAAGAAAGTTTTGACAGTGTAAGATAAAAGAAGTAGTAGAGCTCCATGACATTTGCTGGGGACTTTAAAATTGCTTTTGGCTAAAAGGAAGAAATGCAGATAACAAGGTGAATAAAGGCAACCAAAAATCCTAAATTAGGGAAGATTAGCTTTAGAAGGCTCTAAATAATTTATAATAAAACTCAAAATTAAACTGTAGCACTGATTCTTTTTTGCAGGGAAATACAGAACTTTGTATATTTATAAATTAAAGAAAAATAATTAGTCTGTATAATTGTTCCCACACACTTAACTTTAAGCTCAAATTTAAATCGTGTTGCCTGAGGTATTCAAGCACAGAAAAGAGCACGCTGTGGCTTTAGGCACAAATAGTCCCAGTCCTTTCAATGGGTCATAAAGGTATGCTTGGCTTAGACATCTGTTTGGCTTAGGGCCCTAATGAGATAGTTAAGCAGTTCGTGGTGGACCCAGTTCAGAAAAGGACAAAAGCAGGTACGAAACCTTAGCTCATTTTGAAATGCATTAAAGAAATTAAGGTTAAATACAGTGCTTCAGATCTTGAGTGGAAAGCCATGGGAAATGCAAGGTCAGTCAATTAAGTATGTGGGTATGCCCACATTTCCTTTTGAGAGTCACCCCAGACACATGTAGCCCAGAGCTTGAAGAGGCAGCCCCTGCCAAGCCTGTTTCCAGTACAGCTGGGGATGTGGCTGCCAGGACAGCCCAAACCCATTTGCTCAGGGAGGTTGCTCAGTGGATCAAGGATTTAGATGGCAAAGAAGTAGAGCATGGAGCATGACACACTCCCTAGAGCATTGGAGACACTTTCACTGGGGCAGATTTATAGAAGCCAGGTGGACATATGTTACAGATGCTACAGCACAGAAGTCATGGCTCAACTATCAGCAGTTACCAATTCACCTAATTTTAGAATAAGTCAGTATCTAGCACCTGATTTTAGCATTTCTAGGAACTGATATTTCTCTCCCTCACTTCCCCATTCATGCAGATTTTACTGCTTTCTATTGTGTATTTTTCACAATTTTTTTTTTTCTAAATAGTTTTCTCTTAGCAAACACACACTTCATTTAACAATATGAAATAAAATAAACCATGGTTTATAATAAAAAAGTTCAAATAGAAATTGAAAAAACAACCTAAATTTCCAGCAAAAGGGAGGCATACCAATTTCAGATGTGAAAATCTGTGGATCTTTTTAATCACTAAATAGCAAAAATTTAATAGAATAGTTTGTAAAATAACCAAAGTAGTTTATGATACAAATAATACATAAAATATACATGACCTGCCATGAAGAGATGAGAACATTCTTTTCAGTGCTTATCAGAATGTATCTCTTTCTAAATGAGTAATACTTAAAAATATCATGTAAGGGATCCCAAAATTAGGAAAACAGTCAACATATAGCTAAAAACACTTGAAATTTCGTAGAAGTGTGTGGTGAACAAAGGCAATTTCTAGAATTACAGAACGCACCTAAGATGTGAACGTGCATGAAGGAAAAGACCACAGATTACATACGCAAAATGACAGGAAAATCTTAGAAATAGATATAAGCACTTCTTCCACTTGAGTCATTTGTAACTTCGTAACAATTAATTCTACTTACGTTTCAAGGACTCTGCGAAAAAGCTTTTCATTCTTCTATCTGACTAACAATACAGGTGGCTGTATTTTGGTGCATGCTCTGAATAGCTGTATTAGACACAGCTAGCAAATCTCTGGGCATCAGGAGGGTGAAGGAAACTGATGAGGATTTAGGAAAAAAAGGGGTAGGCTCTATTAAAAATGGTTGCCAAAACCCCAGGGATCACAGAAGCACACAATCACTATGGGTAGAAAAGATCTTTAAGATCATCAAGTCCTTCCATTATCTAACTCTACCAGGGCCACTACTGCACCCTATCCTTAAGCACCTCATCTAGACATCACCACACCTCCCCTGGCATAACTTGATGCCATTTTCTCTTGTCCTATCAGTTGTGACTTGTGAGAAGAGACCAACACCCACCTCTCTACAACCTCCTTTCAGGTAGTTGTAGAGACCAGTCAGGTCTCCCCTCAGCCTCCTTTTCTTCACACTAAATAAAACCCAGGTTCCTCAGCTGCTCCTCATAAGACTTATTCTCAAGACCCCTCAGCAGCATCATCGCCCTTCCCTGGACCTGCTCCAGCACCTCAATGTCTTACTGAACACAGTAGTCAAGGTGTGGCCTCACCAGTGCTCATTACAGTGGAACAATCACTTCTCTAGTCCTGCTGGCCACACTATTTCCGATGCAGGCCAGGCTGCTGTTGGCTTTCTTGGCCACCTGGGCACACTGCTGGCTCACATTCAGCCAGCTGTTGATCAACACCCCCACAACCCTTTCTGTCAGGTAGCTTTCCAGCCACTCTCCCCAAAGCCTATAGCATTGGCTGGGGTTATTGTGACCCAAGTGCAGGATTTAGCACTTGGTCCTGGTGAAGCCCATATGATTGGCCTCAGCCCATCTATCCATCCTGTCCAGGTCCCCCCGAAGAGCTTTCCAACCCTCAAGCATATCATAACAAGCAGATCAACACTCCTACCTAACTTGCTGTAAAATGAACGTGCTGCTGCAGAAACACATGGATTTTCTCATGGCACAGTGGCAGGATCCCATCCAAAGCAAGTGGATGGCCTCAGTCCCCAGAAAGCAGATTTTGGGAGGAAGACTGAAATGGTTTATTTTCAGCTTAAACTGTGTTAACTGACTTTTCCCATCCTAATGATTCTGTTTGCTGCTTCACGTCTCTTCTATCCTAGTCAAATTGGTAAGAATCCCTCTCTGCTGAAAGACTTGTGTGAGACATCCTGTCACCCGTGACAGGACAGTGTAATACCATCCAAATTTTGCGAAGTATAACAATGAGCACAACCCTGGACCCTTCAAAAGGATTCTGTCCAGCTTATTAAAAATATTCATATTCTTTAAGGTGGCTTTTTCATGGTCTTGTACAACCATTTGTGTTTTTCTGTGATGTCGCAGTACCTGCCAACTGCAGGGATTTCAAGCCTGATCCAAAACTACTGAGACTGGGAGAAATATTCCTCCTGAATACACAGAATTTTGGTTCTGGTTCTTTTTCTTGTTCATCATTTTTCTCTAATAAAAAAAAAAAAAAAAAAAAAAATAGTACTTTGCCTCTCTTAAAAACCATAGTGACCTTTCTTTGGCTTTTTATGCAAAACATTGTTCCTTTATGAAGTCATGTCAAGGAAGAGATATTAATTTCCTGAAGGGAATGCAGCACATTTTGCAGATAAGCCTGATTGTGTAGAAGAAGAAGCCTTCAGTTTTAGATAAACAGTGACATATTCCAGCAGAATGATTTAAAAGACAATTGTTAAATTTTTTTTCACTTCTTTTTGCTGACATCGACAGTGGCCTACCCAGTACTGGACTGACTATGACATTTGCCAGCTCCCATTCACAGGATTCACAAGAAATGTTTTGTATTTACTTCACAAAATGGAAATGTTCATTCCTACTTTCAGAGCTGTTTCTCCTCAGCCCCCCACCCTCAAATTTTCTGCATGCCCTCCAGAGTAGGAGCAAGTGACCTATGAAATTCTTATTCCTGACAATTAAGCTTTTAGCATTCAGCAAAATAAATCTCATAGCAAAAATTGTGTAGCTCTTTTCTGTGCCTTTTAACAGCCCCACAGGAGGTCACTGAGATCATACCCTACAGCTTCAGCATCAGGTCCTTTCATTTACATTTTATCTAATTTTCTCTTGTCTGCCTTGGTACTTATCACCATAATTGCCTTGCAATGAGTTTTGACAACTACTGTGAAGGCAGGGAATATGGGCAGGGGAGTGGCTGCTACAGGCCTAAATCTCAGAGGCTTCTGCTGTGAAATATTGTGTGAAATGAGAGTGGGAACCCTCAGGTTTGCAGTGGAGAACCTCAAGCTAGCAGGTGGTTTATCTATCACCATTTTTTTAAATTTTATTTTTACCCCTGGGTTTCTGGATGTGCTTGTTTGTCATCCCACATTATTTATATGCATCCAGTTGGATGCACAGTACAGAATTACAGTTCAGATTTCCCTGCTGGAAAAAGTTAAGGCATGTGGTCTGAGACATCTTCCTGGGGAAACAGTGAAATTAAATAAATGAAAGGTGATGCAAACCTTTTAATAGCATTTAATTGGTAATTGGATGCTTAAGGAGTAAACAACTGTTAAATAATATTGATGAAAGGTCTGTCAAAAGATGAATACATTGTCTGGTAAGCAACTGTGTGGGCAAATATTTCAATTGCTCCAATCTAGCCAGACACAATGCGTCTGAGTAATTTCTGAACTTGGTCTTTTAAATTGAGCTGGGCTGGTTTCCAGACAACAGCAAATCTATCCTCTGGGTTGTATGGATAAAGACCTCAGTGCAGAGCTATGATCGTTGTTCCTTCTGTGATTTCCTATTCTTTCAAAACCTGACATTTTATGTTGCAACGTTGTTTTTGCTGCTGTTGCTTTAATCCCTTAGATACCACTAGACTTAGAAAATGGTACAATAACTAAACTACTGTACAAGTATTTGTTTCATCATTACAGATTAGGATTCCAGTTCTCCACGGCTTCATATATGTGGGATAAATCTTGTCAGGACTTATTCAGGAGTTGCTTTCAACTATTTGCATGATTTAGTCACAGATAAGGTCTCTGTTTAACTGAAATTTTCATAGTCTACTGCTAAAATGAAATATTTGTAATGATCTGCACATTTAACGGGCATCAAAAAAAAAGGGTGAAACCATTCCATAACAACACCTTCAATTCCAATTTTTACAGGTATTATCATACTACATGTGTGGTCATAGCTGTATATACAAAGGGAAGTCCTGCTAGTTCAGTGGAACTAAAAATATCTAATCGTAATACTTAAGTAGACTTGATCATATATTCTCTATGTGAAAGATACATCCCAATGCTAGAAAGATTTCATGATGATCATTAAATAAAATGACACAACATATTTATAAGAGATCACACGCATGCTTAGTAGTATGGAGACCGAAATTTTCTTTTCCCCTCAAGGTTACTAACCACAAAGAAATACAATAACATAACTGCTGAACCTCACTTGTTACTGTTTACATACAGGGAAGATCAGATATGACTATTGTTCACCTAGTGATACTTCGAAGCTAAAGGAGCCGTACCTTTAAATTTGTCGTTGTTACAGACAAATCTATTTCAAAAAATCTGGTGTTATAATGCATAAAACAGTGAGAATGTGATAGCATTCCTGTTTGTTCGGTTGTTTTTCACCTAAACCAACATGACACAATTTGAGTTCACACACAGAGCTATCCATTAAAGTTTTAAAATACTTATTAATATTGCTGGTGGTACTTTTTTTGGCAGATTTTTTTTTTTTTAATATAATGGAAGTATTAATACATTTAAATTCTCTATAAGTAGTAATTTTACTATGTCTGTTTCTTGACAAAATTACCACTATTAGTGATGAAGAACATAAGAATAAAAATGTGTTTAGCCCAGATTTTTAAAGATGTATCTTTTGAAAGTTTTGCAGAACTCTAGGGACTTAGGTTCCACTATTAGAAGTTACTTAGGTATTTAGGGGTCTGCATACCACAGACTTTCAGGAAGAATTAATATACTATCAAAAGGTAAATGATGTTCTAATATTTCCTTTCTCACAGAGATGCAACTCTTTACATTGTAGTAACATGTCAGTAAGACAGCATCCATCTGGGATGCAAAATAATCTTTTCTTCCCTTTATTTCCAAGACTGGAATTAATCCCTGTATTAGGTACTGACAGAATTTATTTTGAGGATTAAATTTGCTCAAAGCTTTTGTTCATCAGAAATGCAGCATGTGATACAGAGAGGAGTCTAAGCGTTATCATAAACTAATAAAAAGACAGCGATAAGAAGGACCAAATCAGTAGAAACCAAATTTCAAAGGTAAAATTCCCTCTGCCTGCAAGTTTTCTTTCCTTTTCTCTTCTCTTTTCCCATGTACCCTTCATGCTCCACTTTTGGATCCAATCTCATTTCTTCACTATGTTATTTTATGGAGTCGATGAAAACCTGATAACTCCCCTTTGCTAAGGAGGTAGAAGAACTAATTGTTTTTTGCTCACTATCTTGGTTGATGGGTGAGAAGCTAAACCCCAATTTATCCAGTAATTGATACGTTCATGAAAAACAGCATCAAAGCCTTGATGAGTTTTACTGTTGTCTCTTGGGAAGGCTCATGTCTAATTCTTATGCTGATATGGCTCATAATATAGTCCTCCGACTCTTCTATTTGCTCTTGCAATTATAAGGTTTCTTATTCCATTGTGCATATTCCTCTGAACTAAGATTAGCTTAACTGAGCTTCCTTTGAAAACTTGCCTACCCATCAAATGCATCAGGCCTAATGCATTCTGTAGCCACGCAAAATCAATGAACAGCACAATTTTCTGCTTCCTGCAATGATCAATAGGATTCACATAATGGGTGGAAAATTTTTAATCATGACAGCCCAGCATCTAGCAGGCATAAATCTTCCATGTATTATAACCTCTCCATTTCCCACTAGTGCAAATTTGCAGGTATTGAATAATATTTATGTAGCAGATACATTATGAAAAGCAATACAATTAGAACTTCACACTTCAGTGATGATAGGTTGAGATCCCAGAGGCCTGTTTCCTAGACAATGTACTGGCCTCCATATTCCAAATGCAAAATCCTTTTTTTTTTTTCTTCCCCTCTTGAAACTATGATTCTTGTTGAAAATATACTTCCCTGGATCAGATCTAACATAGCTCCGGAAAAATGTGAATTCAGGTGGAGCATAACTAAGAAAAAGTACATTTCAATGAGAAAACAATCTGCCACCAAATGAGGAGTTCCTGCTTCTGACAGACCTTGCACTGCTGTCCTGGCTCAGCTCATGGAGATGTAAAAATGTCTCCCTGGGCTCTTCCTCCTCCGAAAAACCACAAGGGAAGAGGAGAAGCAGGCACTGCCCTTATTGACAGTGTGACCCAAGGCACACTTGCCTTTTACAGGCTATAGTTACCACAGGTATTTGAGACAGAGAGAAAGGGGTAAGTCTCCTTTTCTGCATTTCTTTAATAAGAGCTTAAAAATAAAGACAGAATTGTAATGTTAAAGACTCAAGATTTTTTACCAGTTTGACTTGACCATATTCAAAATCAATTTTTTCACATAAAAAAATAAAAAGAGAACAAAATTTTCAGCTAATAATAAAAATCTAAAAAGGTTAATAGAGCAACCAATAAATGAACATTCTTTTCATTGCATACAAGTTTTCTATATCTGACTATCCAGAGGCACTGTATTATTATTCAGGGAATTTTAATCAAAGAAATATGAGCATTTTAAAGTGTAATTATTCACTAAAGGGATAAATTTGTAGCTTTGGCCAGCCTGAGCTACCATCTTTGCAAAACATATCTTCTTAAAAGCACTAAAATTATTTCTGGAAACATTTGTTTCCAATTTATTTTTTCTTTTATATTTTCCATGTGACTGACAATTTATACTTGTGTTCTTTGGGCTTTTTAAAACTGTTCTTAGTTCTGAGGGAGTTCTGCTGATGAAGTAGATACTAGAAAGTATTTGAGACAACATAGCTTTCTGATTGTAATTGGAGTTAGAAGTATTTATATAATCCCATACCTTATTTTAACAGTATGTCTTCTATACTGTTCTCACAGATCTACCTATAACAACATACAATATAATATAAAATATGCAAATCTTTGTGGAGAAACAACTGCTCTGACAAACTTTGACAAGTGTTTTGTAGTGTTTAGCTTGTTATATTTTGTGTAAGAAACAGGAAAGGATTTGGCATAAGAAATTCAACAGGAATATCAAGATTGAATAGTAGTACAAACATTGTCATTGTCCCAAAATCATATGTACTGTAGTGGGTGTTTCTCTAAGTTATTGTTTTCTCATGGAAAATACAAAGGAAACTTTCTCTATGAAAGTATAAAGAAAGACTAAGGTGCCTAGAAAAAGTTTGAACAGCAAGACCCATGATAGCCTATACCAGTGCCTTTTATGGCTCTTTGGGTCTACAAATCTCAGAGACTGTTCTTAACTGGGGAAAAAAAAGTAAGGTCTGGGGTACAAAGGCTTAAAGAAATGAAACAGCAGCTGAACTTCTGCAAGCGCCTGAGACATAACCCACCCCTCTGCCTGGCTACATAATTCATGGGCCCCACCCACAGGTAAGAGCAAGCGCATTCCCTGTTACAAACCAGTTATATAAATCGTTACAGTCCATGCTCTATGAACGTGTTTAATTTTCATCATCTGTCATCAAAAAGATGCATGGCCAGCAGGTCAAGGGAGGTGACTCTGCTCTTGTGAGACCCCACCTAGGGTACCGCATACAGCTCTGGAGCCCCCAACACAAGAATGATATGGCTCTGTTCAAGAGGGTCCAGAGGAGGCCCACAAAGATGATCAGAGGGCTGGAATACCTCTCCTATCAGGACAGGCTGAAGGAGTTGAGTCTGTTAAGGGAGAGGGAGAGGGAGGAGACTCTCAGAGCAGCCCTTCCAGTACCTGAAGGGGGCTTACAAGAAAGCTAGAGAGGGACTGTTTACAAAGACATTTGGTGATAGGACGAGGGGCAATGGTTTCAAACTAGAGTGGGGTAGATTTAGATTAGGCATTAAGAAGTTCTTTATAATGGGGGTGGCAAGACACTGGAACAGGTTGCCCAGAGATGTTATGGAATTGTTTAAGACCAGGCTGGATAAGGCTTTGAGAAACGTGGTCTAGTGGGAGATGTCCCTGCCCATGGCAGGGGGCTTGGAAGGAGATGATCTTTAAGATCCCTTCCAATGCAAGCCAATCTATGATGATGTTATAATCACTACCCTATATATGGTTTACTGCTGAGCCTTTTTTGTTTTGTTTTGTCCTTGCCAGACTGCCATAAGGATATCTTTATGGCTCCTTTACACTCAATGAATCAGAGTAACGATTCATTATGCCTTTGATCTTAGTGCAGAGCAGGTTTCACTGGGTGTGAATAGAAGTGCTAGCCAAATGTGAACTGTTGAAAACTTAGAGTGGTAAATAATAGTCAAAGAAGTCAAAGCATTGTGTTGCTGCTCAAGTCTGACACTTGCTTCTGTAATAAAAATGAGAAATTTGCAGGGGACAGCACAGTTTTAGGCCATTCTTACACTAATCATGAAAATACAACTGGGAAAAAGCAAAGGGTACATGATTAACATTACATTACCACACTATCACAAGCATAAACGTCTACATATTGCAGAGGTTTAGAAAGAAAGATGATTCTCTCCTTCTTAATTTTTGCAAGAATTTTCTAAAGGAGAAAGTATTAACTTACAAGTTGCAGTAAAGACACATGAAAGTAATCACTTAATACAGATATAGGAGTACAGTATGAGCCATCAAATATCTAGAGAGAGCATAAGTATTTTTTCTTACTATTTTTTAACATTAATGTGGGGGGGGGGAGAAAGACAATCTTTGTTTTGTTGGGGGTTCTGCTGTTACTTCTGGGTTCATGAAGGGCAAGTCCTGTTTAACCAATCTGATCTCCTTCTGCAATCAGGTCACCTGCCTAGTGGATGAGGGAAGAGCAGAGGATGTGTCTGCCTGGACTTCAGTAAAGCATTTGACACCGTTTCACACAGCATTCTGCTGGAGAAGCTGTCGGCTCATGGCTTGGACAGGTGGACTCTTCTCTGGGTTAGAAACTGGCTGGATGGCCAAGCCCAGAGAGTGGTGGTAAATGGAGTTAAGTCCAGTTGGCAACCAGTCA
>JANHGN010016879.1:0-13723 GCA_024605025.1 Megaceryle maxima
AGGCTCCATCCGGGGAGACCTTCTGGTGGCCTTTCAGGACTTGCAGGGGCCTGTCAGAAAGATGGGGACAGAGTTTTTATTGGGGTATGTAGTGATAGAATGAGGTGTATCAGTTTTATACTGAAAGAGGGTAAATATTTAAACCAGATATTAGGAAGAAACACTTTACTGCAAAGGTGGTGAGACACTGGAATAGATTGCCACAGAGGTGGTAGTTGCCCCACCCTTAGACCAGCTCCAGGCTGGATGGGGCTTTGAACAACCTGGTCTAGCAGGAGGTGTCCCTGCTCATGATGGGGGGTTGCAATGAGATGATTTTTAAGGCCTCTTCCAACCCAAACCATCCTATGGCTCCTTGAAGTGGAGCCATGCCTTGATCCATTTATCATGGAACAGGCCACAGCACTTTTTTAATCCCAGGCAGTCAGTAAAGCTGCTCACCCCCTGTCCTTTGCTTGGCACAGATAGAGAGCATAGAGAAGACACCAGAGAGGAGAAGGATAGATGTGCTATGGAGGAGAGATGCTGCAGAAACACCAGCTAGACACTGTCTAACAGGAACCTGCCAAACAGCTTGGAAGGCAAAAATCAACCTGTCCCCATGGGTCTTTTAATCCTGTCTGAGATAAAGGTGACTCGGAAAAATTGGAAAAGAAACCACGGGTGGTGTGAAAGTGGGACAAGAGACCGTCTGTTCTGGAGCCTCACAGCTGGAAGGCTCATAACCTGCCTTTGCTATGGCTGTGAGGGAAATTCTGGTCCACATAGGGCTTATAGGAAAGGAGAAAGTTGCCTGCTGGGCTTCTTGCTCTGGGATTCATTCACCACAGTGCGAACACCATAGCTGAGCTGCAGGACCAGAAGCCTCCCACCACTACCCTACACAAGCTCCTACACCACCTAGCAGCATCTTATTAAGGCATTTACTCAACAGTGGATACAAAAATCACCATGACTCTAGATGTGGGCATAAGCCACCTTTGCAAGGTGACCATAGGTCAGATGGGCAGTGGAATACAGGAGTGAATGGAGCATGGTCTGATGGGCAGATGTCCCCTCATGAAGCTCCTTTGCTCCTTACTCAGAATCATAGAATCACAGAAGCACAGAAGCACAGACTGGTTTGGGTTGGAGGCACCTTAAAAATCATCCAGTTCCAACCCCCCTGCCATGGGCAGGGACACCTCCCACTAGAGCAGGTTGCTCAAAGCCCCATCCAACCTGGTCTTGAACACATCCAGTGATGGAGCATCCACAGCTTCTCTGGGCAACCTGTTCCTGGGTCTCAACACCCTCAGAGTGAAGAAATCATCCAGAAAACTGCCACTGGAGATTCTTGGTGTGGAGCAGTCTGAAAAGCAGTTCACAGGGAGACTGCAAGGCCACCACAGACAGGTGTGCAATAGACACAGGGGTACATGGGAAAAAGAAAGAAAAAAAGAGAAAAAAAAAAAGAGAAAAAGAAATAAAAATAAAAATAAAACAAAGAGAAAAGGAATAAAGAAAAGAAGTGAAAGGGGGGAAAAAAAACAGGAAAAAATTAAAAAGGAAAAATAAAAAAGGGGAGAGGAAAAGAAGCAAAAGGAAAATAGGGGGAAAAGAAAAAGAGGGGGAAATAAAAAGGGAGGGAAAGGGGAAAAAAAAGAAAGGGAAAGAAGAAAGGGGGGAAAAGAGGGGAAAGGGTGAAAAGGGCAGAAGAGGAGAAAAAAAGGAGGGAAAAGGGGAAATGGGAAGGAAAGGGAAGGGAAAAGGAGGACAAAAAAGGGGGCATGAGGAAAAAGGGGGGAAGGAGGAGAAAAGAGGGGGAGATGGACAGGAAAAGGGGGATAAAAAGGGGGAAGAATAGGGGAAAAAAGGGAGGGGAAAAGGGGGGGAGAAGGAAAGGGAAAAAGGGGACAAAAAAGGAGGGGGAGGAAAGAGGGGAGGAAGGGGAAATTAATGGGGTAAAAAGGGTGAAAAATTAAATGAAAAGTGAGGAAAATGGGGGGAAATCAGGGGAAGTGGGGAGGGGGAGAGAAAAGAAAAAAAAGTTGGAGAAGAAAAAAGAATATATATATAAAAAAAATAGGAAAATAAGAAAGGGAAAGAGAAAGCCAGCAAGCAAGAAAATACAGAGAATTGATAGTTTCCAGATACAAAAAGAACAACCTCAAGCCATTTTGTAAAAAGTCCAAGCCCTTCCTAATAAGATGCCTAACAGTCTGTGAATTACACAGCCATAAAACTTTAACTTACATGTGACATTTCCTGGTAGGAATAAATCAGGGCTCAGAAAAGAGGAGATGCTTTGGAGTTCAACGGGTATTATCCCAACTCTAACCGTATTAGTGGTGGTCTGAAAGCAGGACATTGTCATCCAGACAGACAGGCCATGTTCATAACCAATGGTAATTTGTAGGACACATAATTTGCTACTACCAAAATAGCACAGCATGTGGGGGCTTGGTTTTTTTGGTGGTTAGTTGGGTTTTTTTACCCTTTTTAGTATATAGTCGTGCCGTTTCTTTTGGCTTGTTGCAAGAAATCTGCGCTGCACAAGCAGAGCAAGAGCTCAGACCTTCGGCAGCTCATATAAAACAGGTGGCCAAGCATCAGGGGAAATAGGGCTTTTTTGAAAAAGATAATAAAATAAACAGATGATTATGGAAAACGGAGAAGAATCCGGCTTCTCTTTCAAAAACAGAAAGTTGGAGACAAACTAAGTTTAGACCAAATGAACGCTGATTGAAAACACACCCTGCCACCACCTCTCTGAGTTTTACCAGCTCACAAGATTTTTCACCTAAAAAAATTATTTAGGAAGCGTCATCTGCTCAGGGCTGATCTTTGCCAAACCCATGGTTGGATGTAAAGATCAGCTCCCTCTGGTTAACCTGGCTGTTGGCTTAACATCAACAAGGCTGGGGGCTCTTGAAAGTCAGGTTAAGATACACTTGCTGTCTTAAGATTTCATCCCTGCCATCATCATCATCCCATCAGACAAGAGCGCGTAGCACTTACGTGAAAGTTGGAATTTGGAGCAGGTTAAGTCCCAATCCTTTAACTTTCCATGGGTGAAACTTTAGGAGGTATCTCCCCTGCGTGCTCCAAGACCACTCTCTTAAATCATTGGTTATTTCATGGTGGAGATTCACCAAATTAAAACAAAACAAAACAAAATAAAAACAGAAGAAGAAAAAAAAAAAACAAACAAACCACCCCAGAAAATAAATGCCATTATCCTTAACAAAGCAGGCGGGTGGAGCCAGCACGCCCTTATATTTAGCTACAGGCAAAGCCTTAAAGTTGTAGTACATTTATTTTCCATGAATCATGTCAAAGCTACAAGATTAAAAAGCCCCAAACTCTTGATATTTGCCCCGCTCTGTCTGTCAAACCAGGACTGTCATCATGGTGTTTTGTTTTTATTTTTTGAGGTCAGGAGTTTTGGGTTGGATCAGAGACTTAAACAAACTCAGCTGATGTTACCTCATGTAAAGTGCAGTTTCCCACAACCCTGAATTGCCTATTTATTTATTTTTAAGGTGGAAAAAAAAGTAGTTATCAGGCTTAAATCACACCTCATAACTTTTAGAAAATGATTAAGGGCTGGTTGCTGGTCTCAAAGTTTCTGAATTTCACCTGCCCCAGCAAAGCAATACTGGGTCAAATCCAAGGTCAAAGCCAAGGTCAAAGCCCATCTGCAGAGGCCACGATCTGCTGGGACGTCCCACACGAAGAGATACGGAGAAGAAGGGAAAATGGGAGCTATGGAAATGTGACAGGACCCACCTCCGACCCCTCCAGAGGCCACATCCAGTTCCAACCACCCTACCACCTCCCTCTTGGCCACGCAACTCACTTTCGCTTTCATGCAATGCCAAGTGCCCAGGCACTGCAGCAGATGCCGCGTGCTGAATTGCAGCCTCCTTTGCCAAAGCACAGGGACAGCAGAAGGCTCGGACAGCCCATAAAAATTAGCATCTGCACTGTGCCACTCGTAAAGCTGTACCATGACAGCAGGGTCTGGAGCCAGGGTTATCTATGGGGACATTGTGGGGGAAAGGAAAACAAGACTGTTGTGCCACAGCAGAAACCACCGCTGACCTTTCAGGCATCCTTACACAAGCTTCAGGGAAAGATCTTAGAGGAATGAACAGGAAATTTCATCTTTCTCAGTATTTTGTCTTGAGTTTACCAGCAAAGATGAATGCAGAAGAGTGTCTGAAAGCCCTCAAGTGAAGAAATCAATTTCCTTGCCAAGCAAGCACCTACAGAACTTGTTTGGTTAGTCATCCACTCATTTTCTTTTTATTCCATCAAAAAAGTCATTCTCTTATCAGTTGTAACACCTGAGATAACCCACAGCCCCTACCATGGGGTTCCACACGCTCCAAATGGCAACCGCCGCTTGGGTCAACCCTGCCTTAGACAACAAAACATGGAAGCATTAACCAAGCCCACGCTCTCCCATGAAAGCCTGCCTTCACTTCCAGCTCCTTTCACTGACACTTTAGCAATATAGACCCCAAAGTCTATTTTTTTAAAATGCATTTTAAGAAAATATTGAAAATGCTTCTTCTCGTACTCTTGGCAGGTAGGGACTGCTGTCCTTCTCACAGCTCTCACCAGGGGACAGGGAGGTTTCCTGCAGAAAGGCAGGTGCTAAGGCTTCTTCCTCTCGGCAGAATTCCCTGCATCAGACCAGCAGATAGGAGTGAAAAGCCATTTTTTTTCTCCACCCGTGTTTCCAAGCTGAGCAGAGATCTGCGATCTCCCCTCCTCCTGCATAGGGCCCCATAACAGGACCTAACATCTACCCAGTGGTAAAGAAGGAACATCATCATGGGCTCAAGAGCATCAGCCTTTGGAATGATATCCCACACCCTCGCCCAGCCCTTCCCCTCCAAAGCACTCCAGAGCTGTTTGAAGGACGTCTTCAGCACAAGAGCTTCAAGACCATAGAATGTTAGAATGGTTTGGGCTGGAAAAGACCATAAAGATCAATCAGTTCCAACTGTCCTGCCATGGGCAGGGACACCTCCCACTAGGCCAGGTTGCTCAGAGCCCCAACCAGCCTGGGCTTGAACACTTCCAGGGAGGGGCCATCCACAAGTTCTCTGGGCCACCTGTAATGATGAGCAGGTTCATCTGTAGTGCAAGGTTGTACCGTGCCACAATGATGGGCAAGACATGGCATGTTCAATACCTACACCAGATGCAATTAGAAGTTGGTAATCAACTAATGATGCACACAACTGAGCAGCTTTTCTTGCTACACAGGCCAGCTCTGGAGGGATACCATGAGAAAAGAAAACCACAACCTATTGTGTCAATGTGCAGGCATTTGGAGGAGGCCCAACAGCACATCTCTTGACTGAAAGAGATATTTTTGTTTGTTTGTTTTGAACCGTTGCTTGCCAGTGCAGGACCTCACGTTGGGCATTTGTCCTAGCATACAATTTGCATGCCAGATGCTCTTTCCTCTTACTAATTGTTGAAACAAAGTGGATACTGAATGAGGTCCTTTGAGATTGGCAAGGGCTTCAAATATGGCCACTGCTGAGCTAATTCTGTCTCCAGTGAATTGAGAAGCAAATGCACACTGGCAAAATGCTCTTCACTTGGTGTGTTTGTGTTGTTGGTTTTTTTTTTTTTCTTGAATAACTCAAAAATGAAAGCACTATAACAATGGTGAATGCCCTCAGAAATCCCTTCTCTGTTAAGGTCAAACCCCTTGCTGGACTCCAGCATGCAGAAAGACCAGTGTGGCACTGAATACCAGAGATGGGCAAACCACCTCATTGGATCCAGTGGTACCCTTATTCAAGCCCAGAATGTCATGAGTCAGACAGCCCTAGTCCATGTGTGCTATGCTCTCCAGAAGAAAGAAGGGAATGGGGAGTTCAAAAAGCAGAGCAGAAGACTGGCAATAGCTGTGAGCTGAGCCTCAGAGCCTTGGCAGTTGTTTGCCAGAGCTACATGAATTTGGGGACCACAAGGGACCACCTCAAGGACTGATTACCACTTCAGGACACCATGTTAAGAGTTGGGTATCTACTCAGAACCACACCACGTCAACTCAGGTCTTCACTATGGCAAGAAACACCTCCAGAAAGTGATGTCTAGCCCCATAATTTGCTTTTAAGAGTGGCTGACATGGGATATACAGGAGAAATGTACAGAAACGTGAACATATGGAGATGCTTCCTTCCCACTCAACCTGACAGCTGCTGACAATCCATCCACCTATGAGAAGTTGGCTGAAGATTGCATCTGAGCTAGCAGCCCTCACTGAACCTTGAAATTGTCTAATTGCTTTTTGAACCCTTTTATACCTTTGTCCTCCAAAATACTTGGTGCCAACAAGCTCCCCAGTTTAGTGATGTGCCGTGTGAAAAACTTATTTCCTTGTGTTTGCTTTAAACCTGCTGCCAAATCATTTAATTTCACAGTCATTCATTTCTGGGTTAGAACGAGACAATGAATACACCATTCTCTGCTGCCCTTCTCCACAGCAGTCATGGTTTGATTGTTTCTGTCTATATGAAACCACCAAGGATAGGGTTTTTTACAGCCCTAAGGGGCCTCATCCATTGAGCCTCTTTTCCTATGGAAACTGCTCTACTCTTTCAACCTCCATTGCTTCTGCATTGGGCTGCACAGTCCAAGATGTTCCTGCAACATGAAGCCCAGACACGTGTCTCATGTACTCCTTTTCTTCTCAACTTTCATGCTAACAACTTCTAACATTCCATTTGCCTTTCTGACAGCAGCTGAGATTTGAGCAGACATTTCGAGAAAGCCTCCATAATGATGCTGAGATACTTCTCCACATCTCTGTGGTTTTAACTACCTGAAGTAATTCACTGAAGTTGGTGAATATTGTCGTCTCCCTGGTCACCTGCTTTCAGATCATTTATGAATCGGCTGGACAGCTCAAGTCCTACTGAGCATCCCTGTAGGATTCCCCTGGTAGCCACAGTAAAAAATGAACATTTCCTTCTTTCCCCTGTTTTCTAGATTCTCATCTGGGTTCCCACCCCCTTTTGTCCTCCACTCTTTCACAGCCTTAACTCTTTCTTGGCCTCCTACCCTTTTTTGGCCTCCCACCCCTTTTTTGGCCTCCACCTTTGCTCAGCATCAACTCTGCTTCAGCCTCTCACCACCTACTGGCCTCCCACCCTCTTTTGGCCTCCATGCTTGCTCACCTAAGACCAACTACGTAAATCTCAACAAGGGTCTCCACATTCCTGCCTTCTGCCCACACAGCCTTGGGTATTAGTGGTGCAGATCACCTTCTCCTCAAACATAACACTGAACCTCCATGTTGATGTTCCCCAAAACCTCAAAGCAAAGCTGGCGTCAGAACACTTCATTCCCCTGGGATTGTACCTGAGCTCTTCATTTGCAAGGGAATTCCAGCACAGGTCCAGGTTGGGATGATGTCTATTATCACCTGTATCAGAATGAACCTTCAACAGACATGTTCTAAAGGCCAAGAGAGCCCCGAGTAGTCTGTGTGCTCCTCAGATATGATACACATTTCTAATTGGAAGCCTTGGCTTCCTGGGAGAGGAGCCCCCAGGACTCAAGGTTTCCTTCAAGCAGAAATTCAAGGCACAACTGAAAATGTTCCATCCAGACATCTTCAAGTTTTGGGGCTCTGGACATCTGGCTTTAAATTTTGCAGCTTGTACCTGTGATCCCTAGAAAGCCAGATGGCTGCAGTGAAAAAAAGATAGTCATCCTTCAAGTCCAAGCCATAGTAAAGCTGTAGCATCACTGCATCTGCAGCAGATTCCAAAACAGAGGGTGGGCCATGTGGGTGGGACACAAGTCCACAGTGGTATAAAAAGCATCCTGGCACATCAGAGAGAGCAAGACTGTGGCCAGATCAGGGGCAAGTTTGTCTGAAATGAGTTGCCCCGAGAGGTGGTGGCTGCCCCATCCCTGGCACCATTGCAGGGGAGGTTGGCCGGGGCTCTGAGCACCCTGCTCTAGTTGTAGATGTGCCTGTTCCCTGCAGGGGGTTGGACCAGATGACCTCAAAAATCCCGTCCAACCCAACCCACTCTGATTCTGTGCCTGGGCATGTGCACATGCACATGTGTGGATGGCTGCTCTCCTAACTAGGACACTGCAGTCATAAATCACAATGCTCAGCATGGCACAGGGCAGGGCAGTATCTCCAGCTTCCTCCACCCCCCTTGATATTTACATTACAACCACCCGGATTTGGTTTTTTGCTGACTGTGCTGGCTTGCCCTCCCCCTGCCCCAGCATGCCCTCCCTCCACCTGCTGCAGAATTTAATTAATGCTGCTTCACTGGGCAGGGGGGACAACACAATCTCTTATTTTTACTTCATTCCTCTCCTCTATCCCCTTGGCTTCAAAACACTTTCAAGAAATTCCTCCTGCTACCCACATGTACCATCCCTCGGTGTTACCCCAGGTGAGACAACACTCCAGGGACAAATGCTGCTCCTAAATCTTAAGCCCTGATACCAAACCAGCACCTCCAGAGCACACTGAGCACAGGGGACCAGGTTACTGAAGATCAGGAGCCCAGCCTAGGACCAGAAGGGATCTCACCATCACCACCATGGTGCAAACCTCTGCCAGGGGAGATAGAACCTGCTGTAGGCAGCAGGGTGTGGAGCCAGAGCTGACATCTCATCACTGGGCTACCCAAAATGGACTTGATGCCCCACAGCCACCCTTAGGAGTGTCACTGATCCACAAAAGCCAGGGATGGACCCCAGCATCTCCACAATCGAGTCTCACAAACCAGCCTTGCTTTGCACATGATTTTTTCCCAGCACAGGAGCTCCAAGGTGATGTCTGGACATTTCAAAGCCACCATCAAGCACAGCCACTGGTGAGCTACCCAAGTTCCATCTGCCTCCTCTTCCCCCACAATCTACCATCAGCAAAGACACGCACCAAGAAGTTCTCCAAAAAGCATCTTGGGAAGAATAATGTGCTCAACTCTAATTTACCTGGGTGGGAGTTGGGCACTTCATGCCATCAGTCCTCTCAGAAATTCCAGCTTTACTTCTACCATGAAAAGGAAATATTTTTCTACAGAGAGGCCGTAAGATGTTGCCATAGTGGCACGCGTGGGTGTGCACTTAGATAATATCTAAAGGCCCAGATCTGCAAAGATGCACATAAATCACTTGACTCCCATGAAAACAGCAAGAACGGTCATAAAAATTACCTGAGTGCCGAGATCAGACCTACCCAGACAACATCAATGTGTGCTACTGTGGTGTAAAAGAGAGAGAAAGGAGAAGAGATGACGCATAAAATTTTATTCCACCCCACGATCAGTTTGCTTCTGCATCGAGTATGTTTTTCTGCATCAGTACAACACTTACTAAACTCTACTTAATTCCTCACCAGTGCAATGGAAGGTGCTGCACAGGTGCTGGCTGGGGCTCCCCACACTCTCCCTGGTGTCCTCTTCTCCCTAGGGCAGTGGCAGGGACCTGAATAGTCACCCCAACAATGGCAATGCCTCTCACACCCCTTCACCCTTTCTTTGACTCTCTCCCATCTTCCCCAGGTAGATAAAAAAGCAGCCAAGCAGTTGCACATCACTTGCTAATCGGATCTGCAAGCAAGGAGGTGAGCCTGCCATTCAAAGGCACCTGGAGAGACTGGAGAGTCGGGTGGAGGGGAACCTCATGAAGTTCAACAAGGGCAAGTGTAGGGTCCTAAACCTGGGGAGGAATAACCCCCTGCACCAGTACAGGGGAGGGGGGACCTGCTGGGAAGCAGTTCTGCTGAGAAGGACATGGGAGTGCTGGGGGACAAGTTGCCCATAAGCCAGAAATGGGTCCTCATGGCCAAGAAGGCCCATGGCCTCCAGGGTGCATGAAGAAGAGTGTGGGCAGCAGGTTGGGGGAGGTTCTCCCCATCTACTCTGCCCTTGTGAGGCCACCTCTGGAGTACTGTGTCCAGTTCTGGGCTCCCCAGTTAAAGAGAGACAGGGAATTATTGGAGAGAGTCCAGCAGAGGCTCTGAAGACCCTGAGGGGCTGGAGCATCTGTGTGGCCAATAAAGGCTGAGAGCCCTGGGGCTGTTGAGCTGGAGAAGAGCAGCCTGAAAGGGGAGCTGAGCAATGCTGAGCAAGAGCTAAAGGGCCCCTTTAGGGGGGCAAGAGGATGGGACCAGACTCTGGTCAGTGGTGCCCAGAGACAGGACAAGGGGCACTGGGCACAAACTGGAACCCAGGAGGTTCCACCTGAGCAGGAGAAGAAACTTGTTTGGTGTGAGGGTGTCAGAGGCTGTCCCAGGCTGCCCAGAGAGGTTGTGGAGTCTCCTTGTCTGGAGAGATTCCAAAGGTGCCTGGCCAATGGGGTGCTGGGCCCCCTGCTCTGGGTGACCCTGCTGGATGGAGCAGTGGGGTGGCACCAGCTGATCTCCAGAGGTCCCTTCCAACCCCCACCACTCTGGGATTCTGTGAGGCTGGTCACAGCAACCAGGGGTTAAAGGTGAGGAAAGCAGGGAGGCAAAAACTCCTGTTAGCATGCAACAGGATGGAGTGGTTAGAGAGGAGGATGCAGTAAGGAGGTGACACCCTTGCTGAAGCTTTGTTTAGAGACTTGCAGGCTTCCAACCTTCACCTCCCACCCCTGTGCAGCAGGAAAAGGCATCCACTCCTATTTCTCTGTCGCTGGATGTGGCTGGAGAAGACACTAGGTCACCAGCACTGCTTCACACTCTGCATCACTGCCCAGCTTCCACTGCAGCACTGGAGATCTCTGGCTTGGTCAACATCTCCACCATCACTGAGCTAAAATGGGTTCCAAAGCATGCAGACAAATGGATGCTCCTTCCACCCATTAGCTCTTATAGATGGGCTCTGTGCCAGCTGCGGGGAACAGCCGAGCCCCAAGTGGCACACAGTGAGATTGCCACAAGCAAATGGTATCTCCTTTGGCAGAAAATTCTCCAGTACAAAATAAACATGTTAAAAAACCAAAATGCTGGGCCACAGCTGAACCCAAAGCATCCCAGGCCAGCTCCCAGCTGCAGCTGTTCTGGCACTAACAGCCCTCAAAATAAAAGCTTTTGAGTTTTATTTTTATATTCTTACTTCTCAGGCAGAGTGATGCTGGCTTATCTACTCCCTTCAACCCTGGAAGCACATGCACATCGCCTCCGATTTCCTCCATAGCTCCTCCACGCGCTCGTTACGCAGGAACAATTAAGCTTTGCTCAGCTTTTCCATTAACGCAAGCAGCCCTCAGTCATGTCTAATGAGCTAACAAGTGTTGGGTGGCGTGTTTCTTTTCATCTGCTTCAAGATTCAACGCCTGCCTGGCTCAGACACATGCAAAAGGTTCAATTCCTCAGTTCCTCACCGTCAAACATCAGTCTGGCTGCTTCTTGTCCCTGTTCTGCAGAAGCTGACTGACTACATGAGATGCCAGATGGCTCAGAATGAGGTCCAGCATTTACCTTAGGAGTGTCTGGCTGTATAGAGACTTCAGGCACCCTTAGGATTCACTTGTTAAAAAGCATCTCCCCAGAAAGCCTTTGCAGATGGGTGACAACCACATTATATGGCTCATCATGAATCAGCAGATCCACCGGTGTCTAGTAACACTCAGGTCGTTAGTAGGGTCTCAAGTTACTTATTCTCAAGGTGTTTCAAATTCTTCCTAGCCCTCCATCAAATATCACCCTCAGCCACCACATGATTCAGGAATTGCTGGAGGGAGATACATGGACAGAGAAAGAGACAGGTCTCAGATCTATTTCCTTGGAAGTCAGACTAAAAAATGGTATATGGTATCATCAATTCAATCGATTGAACATGCAGTCAATGCAAACATGGAAAAACATGATGCTAAGAGGCTTTGGGAGACTTAATCCATTCCCTCTGCCACTCCAGACACTGAAATAATCATCAGAAAAAAAGTTAGTCTAGACTGACCAAGGCAAAGCCACCAAGCTGAGCTCCTCGAAGCATTTTGGTAAGTCTCAGGGTTGTTCATCCTTTCTTTTACTATTTCAGGCTACCTGAAGACTCAGGAAGGTGCTGCTGCACTTGCACCTACAGAGACAATTTTGCAGTCACAGAGGTTAGGGATTCCTTTTGAGCTTGGCTTTGTAAAGAAGCAACCTGAATAAGATATATGTGCTTCTCTGCATCTACATTTTTCAGTACGTCCCCTGCCTGGGGCATCATCTCCACTCTAGTTTCAAAGGGAGACATGATGATAGGAAGTTATGAAGCTCATAAAGTCTTCGAGAAAATGAGAGACCTCATCAATCAAGAACCAGGAATACCACTCAAGAAAAGCTGCCATGTGAGCCTGACACCTGACCATTTCCAGCAGAAACCTCTTCCTGAGAGCTGCTGCCAGCCCTGAGCCAGCTCCAGACCAACACCCTGCCCAGTAATCCCAACATGGTATGAGCTACCAAGGGTAGACCAGATCTTCAAAGGATTTGATCCCTCAAGCTTTGAACCCAATGACCATGAGAATGCTTTATAGTAGAAAGCTGCCTTAAACTGGATCATCCTCTGTTGGCAGAGCAGAATCCGGCCCTTCATTAATGACCTGCGACCATATTGGAATCATCAGGGTATAAACCAGAAGAACTCAAGAAGAGACATCCAAAAGGAGACAACCAGAAGGTGACGTACCACAGAACTTGACAAAACCCAGCACCTGGAGAGAACAGCCTGGATTTTACCCCTTTCCTCTGCCTCAAACCTCTTTTACCCCGCTCTGATCCTCTCTCCATCCATCCCTCCCTCTCCAGCCTGCAGCGTGCAGTGACTGTAATTAGGGATCTCCTCGCTGCCGCGCAGCCACACCACCTCCAGGTACTTAACTTCTTTTAATCTTGCTTCATGTTTTAGTCCCTGCAGCCCACTTGTAATGTCTGCTACTCTTCTTCCATCACCCTCCGATTCATCAATAGCCATGTCAGGCTTTGACCTCCAATTTTCTAACTGCTCAGCTAAACCACTCTGCCACTGGCCCCATTCCTGCCTTTGTTAAAAACGAGGGGGGAGCCTCATTTGCTTTCTTTTTTGATCATCACTTCACTTCTGTGGTGTGCCCTCTGCTTCCCTGTCTCAAAAACCCATCAACCAGTCCTGTCTGAGACTGGCATTGGGGTTGTTGTTACCTTTAATGAGAGGAAATTATGGTTAATGCTTCATTTTAATTCTCCCCCCCCACACCCCCTTTAATTTATTTTTTTTTAATGGCTTTCCCAGAAAAAAGCTGCTTCGGCAGAGCACTGCCACCTGAATGCTAATGAACCTTGACGGGACTCAGAGTGTCTGCCTCCCTGCCAGACATCAAATTGATTTTCAAATTGCTTTGATGACATAAGGTGGTTGCACAGTTTGGACCCCTGTGACTACCTGCACATTTATCTCAGTAGGTTCTTCCACTCTCTTGCTCTAAAATAACCCAGGCTGCTGGACTGGACCTTTTCAATGGAGGTTGTGGTCCCCCAGGCTTCTGCCAGCCCAGAGGAGCCCAATCTAAATTTGGATAATGTGGACACTGCTCCTGGCCAAGCCCCAGAGAACAAGAGTGTGGAGGCCAATATGCAGCTGAACCTCAATGACATCTTTAGCCCTTTACTTCTGGAGGACAGAAAAAAAAAGCCCAGAGAGGTTGCAGATTCCCCATCCCTGGCACCATTGCAGGGGAGGTTGGCCGGGGCTCTGAGCACCCTGCTCTGGTTGCAGATGGCCCTGCT
>JANHGN010016879.1:15729-25881 GCA_024605025.1 Megaceryle maxima
TTGGCCGGGGCTCTGAGCACCCTGCTCTAGTTGCAGATGGCCCTGCTCCCTGCAGGGGGGTTGGACTGGATGGCCTTGAAAGGTCCCTTCCAACCCAAACCAGTATACAGATTCTATGATACCCATGAAAAGTCTACAAGCAACAACTTGCAAACCCTGGTCCAGCAGGTACTTGCAGAAAACAGCCCCAGGGTGACAATTCAGCATGTTTGCACAATTCAGGCAGTACCAGCAAAGCAGAAGAAGAACAATCATGTAGAGCAGGTACATTATTACAGTATTACACCATCAGGTATGCAAATCACTTCTAGACCCCATCCAAAGTTAGCTGCTGCCACAGAAAATCTCTTCACCACCTAAAATGAATTTTGTCTTGTGCCCTACAGCAAAGAGCTACAAGTCCTTTTCCAGACACAGTTGTTTCCAATATGAGTAACAGAAAATGTGTTTCCCCACATATGGGCAACCATCTGAAAGCCCTGCTACACCAATATGTAGGCAGAACCAAGCAAACATTTGTTGACATCTCCCTGTTGCCGTCTCGCTGTTAAATGAGATCTAATAAAGAAATAAATAAGTCTTGCTTTGATGCTAGTTAAGTCTATTTTGAAAGCACAAAAAAATCCTCCAGAGCTCAGCAGCAAAGATGTAAGCAAGTCAGGTAAAAGTAATGGGAGAAGAAAAATATATAAACTCAAGTGTCCCCCCTCTTCTCCAGGAAACAACACCGTGCTGTTAGCAATTAAAGAAACAAAAGCCATGGGGATGGTGCCATCACCCTGCACATGGCTATTCCCATACCTCAGCTTTGGATGACATCTGCTAGACCCATGCTGTCCAAAATGTTCCTCCAGAGGTTTGAGACCATCCTTCTCACATGTTGTGGCACTGACAGCTCAGAGTCGTTGGGTGAGCATTGGGATTCTCCAGTGACTCCAGTTGGACCCCTCCCCACATCCCAACCTCCTCTGACTCGCTTTTAGGATTCATTTGGAATCATTGCCTGTTAATTAGGGTAAAGGAAGTCAAGGTGTCCAACCCTACCCTCCAGTGTCCTCAGCTCCCCTCACTGGGGATGCTGCCCTTACGAAAAGCCCATCAGTCTTTTGGCAAGAACAAGCTGCTTTCTGCCTTTCTGGAGTGACTGAGACCACGATGAGAGAATTGCATCCCCCCTCCAGATTGCCAAAGGATGGTTGAAAGAGTGGGGGAAAAAGAGTGCACAGAATTTCATGCTCTGGTTCAGAAACTCATCAGCATTTTCAGGGTGATTACTGGACAAACGTTATTTTTTTAAATCTTACCCGCTTCCTTCCTACAGAATATCACATGGTTTCCTCCAGAACACAGAATAAAATTAATAAAGACTTACTCAGATGCAAAACTTGGGTTTTTTCTTACTAATTCCTCTCACTGAGGAGAACGACTATGGCAGAAAGGAGCCAAAGATTGGAATGAGCTGGAGGGCTGATCCTCAAAGATAATTAAGCCTCTTGCATCCCTCATTTTGATGATGCTCCTCCCTTGGCTCCATCAGGCATCATGACACATCTCCTGCCCAAAAAGCTACAGAAAGAGCTTGTGTTATTGGTTTCAAAGAGGGTACATCAAGATCAATGGCTTGCTGCAGTTCCCAGTGTGAGCATGGTCTCACTCCATCACCAGATGGGTGGGAACGACATGCAAGACATGTTTTCCTGCCAAAGGAAAACATGTCTTGCATCACCAAACTGCCAGCTGAGCCTACTCCCTATATAAAGGAGCACTAGGATCTTCTCAATGATGATCAGTATCTATGGGGTAGAGCTAAAGAGGATGGCACCAGACTCTTGTCAGTGGTGCCCAGTGACAGGACAAGGGGAACTGGGAACAAACTGGAAGCCAGGAGGTACTACCTTGAACAAGAGGAGAAACTTATTTGGTGTGAGGGTGTCAGAGCCTGTCCCAGGCTGCCCAGAGAGGTTGTGGAGTCTCCTTGTCTGGAGAGATTCCAAACCTGCCTGGCCAACGGGATCCTGGGCCCCCTGCTCTGGGTCACCCTGCCAGAGCAGAGGTGTGGTATCAGGTGATTTCCAGAGGTCCCTTACAACCCCAACCATGCTGGGATTCTGTGATCCCATAACCTGAAAAAATAATGCTGTTTGCTTTTAGGCAGGTAGGAAGATGATAGCAAGAGAGGACAGGCAATGCAGTGGCTTAGAATCATAGAATCAGAGTGAGTTGGAAAGCACCATTCAAAGCCATGTAGTCCAACCCCCCTGCAGGGAGCAGGGCCATCTGCAACTAGAGCAGGGTGCTCAGAGCCCCGGCCAACCTCCCCTGCAATGGTGCCAGGGGTGGGGCAGCAACCACTTCTCTGGGCTTGATGGGCTCCGCTATGACAAAGCTCCATGAGTGCCACTTCCCCACGGTGCTTCATCACCTCCTCCATTCCTGCAGTGATCTTGAAATAGCTTTTGCCACTGCGTTATTTAGGGTCTTGACTGGTTCACCTTGAAGCGCAGGATTGCCAGCGTACGCTGGGATGCTGCATTGGGCACCATAGACATCCTTACATCCCTGTCATAAAATCCTGTATTTAGGATGTTTTTATCAGAGATTAATGGGCTGCTGTACATATTCCTGCATGGTTTTTCCATCAGTGGCTTTCATCATTTCCAAACCAGGTTGCTCTGGGAGCTGGAAGGGGGCAAATAATGATTTTTTTTAATCTGGCGACATTTCTTATTTGTGCAAAATGTAGGAGGAAAATGGTTTTGGTCAGTGAGAAACAGATTTGGGGGAAAGGGGTTTGGCAACATGAAAAAAAGAAAAAAACAAAACAAAACAAAAAGTGTTTGACATGTTTTGTTTGAATCAAAATGAAACGTCTTTGATCACTACCAAGTCTCACTTAACCTTTCCTCCTACTTACTTCAAACTGCCATTTCCAAACAAAAAGTTGAAAAGCTTCATTGAGAAGATGTCAAAAAGGTAATGTTTTGGCATTTCCAAAAATGACACTTTTCATTTCAACATTTCAAATGAAATGCCTGGACATTAAAAATAAATTACACCCCCCTGGGGATTTTCAATGTATCCAGTTGCCAAATTCAACTTCAGCTTATGAATAATCCAGGCTTTCTCAAATTCACCTTTTGAATTAATTTACACTGGAAATTCAGTTTGGTTTTGTTCCAGACTGTGATGCTGAGACCCTGTGATGCCCCTATAGGTGACCCGCCTCTGTACAGTCAAGAAAATTTGATCTCCAGCCAACATCTCAAGCCTAGAAATATTTACATCTTATGAAAATATTATATAGGAAGAGAATGAGTTAGCCTATGACCTGACAACAGTCTCTCAAATTATTTTAACATGTGCTTCGCTCCTAATATACTGCTGTCATTCATGGGGATTAATGGCTGCTATTAATCACCCGATCTGAAGGCATGGGAGAAAACTATCTCCCCGTGCACAAGACAGAGGGAACGTTATTTATTTGCTAGCACTAACATATAATAAAAACAATTTCTCAGTAGATCTCTCCTCACATACACAGACAACCATGTCAAGCTGTGAGTGATTTGCAAGGCTTTGGAGGCACGACAAAACCAGCCGGCAATGACAACCAAGGGTATTGTCTCACAAGCCCTCTTCAGATGAGAAATACTCATGGGGATAAGCACATCCATCAACCAAAAGCCTTGGTGGAGGTTTTTGAGGACATCAGAGTGGTTGCATCCAGACGTGCTTTCTGTTAGACTGGTGGTGCAACTCGGCAGAGCCCCTGGGACAGCTGCAATTCTCACCAAGAACATGAGCTGCCTGACCATGTCTCTAGAAGGTACCATACTCAATGGTTCCAAGTCAGCTTGGATAGACAGCGACTAAAGGAAAATTTGCACCATTAGGCTTTAATCCATTCTGATGTCACCTCGCTGGGTGACTGAGGGACTAAAATGTTTTTGAGTCAGTCAAGGCCAGGAGATGGAGTGGATGGATGGACTTGATGATCCCAAGGGTCTTTTCCAACCTGAATGATTCTGTGATTCTGTGAGAATCTGTCCCTAAGCTTCATCAGTAAGGTACCAACTTTTTCCAATGGCAAGAAATCTGAATATAGGGTCCCTTGACATTAGCAAAATACTACCCCCATTTTGCTGTGACAGCTCAGAGTAGTGTTTTCCCCTGTTTTTACTTCTTAACACCGTAATTTGCTCAAATGGAAAGAACTTAGCACCAAAGATAAAGCAGAGAACAGGACAGGCAACCAACCTGCCTAGGACAGACAACAAAACTTCCACTCTTCTGGATTTCTAAAGGGTCTAACTCAAAATATCCTTGCACCCTCCACTGAGACCCTGAACAGGTCTATGGGAGGTCTGAAAGGCCGACTCTCTTCCAGCATGAGCTTTGTGTTGAACGGCACACTAAAGAATAACTTACATGTTTATACACCTTGCTTGCACAGCACGGTGCTTGTAGGCTGGAGGCTCAAGTTCCTTCTTTTGATTCACTCCTTGAGTGAGCTGAACTATTTATTTGAACTCGAATCCACATGAGGTGCAGAACAGCTCAGGCTTTGGCTCAATGCCAACTGCACTCCCATTGTCCACCATATAAAAAGCAGGTATCCCGGCATGGTCACAAGAGTTATGAAATACAGAAGATAACAAAACACTGCTTTTATGAGATAGCTGCAGAAAAAAAAAAAAAAAAAAACAAGAAAAGAAAAAAAAAAAAAAAGAATTAACGCAATAGGAAAAAAAAAATAATTAAAATTTAGATCTATATTTCGCTTTTCTCTCCTGTTGACCTTCCTCTGGATCCCTTTACCTTCTCTTTTTGAGGTTAGGGACAGGAGAAGAACACACCTCTTCACATTCAGCCTTTCCCTCACTCTCCATGTATTTCTGTATTTAATCCATGACTTTCTGCAGATTTTTAACTCCTGATTCCTGAAGTTCAGCCAACATCCCTTATTAAGTGAAGTTGTTTCTTCACCTGCTGAACTATGAACAACAAAAAAAATAAAAAAGAACCTTAGGGGAAATACAGAGCTCCTTGGAATAGAATACTCCTGAGGAGGCTGATCCTTTTCTCCAGACTCCTAAACAGAAAACCTTTTGGTATAAAGTCAGATCTGCGCTTTTCTTCAACAAGAATGCCCCAGCTGACAACCAAGGCAGTGAAGGAAATACTCTTCAGTATGACAGTGCATGTTAATACTGGACTAATGTACTAAGGTGGCATAACCAAGACTTGGTGCACATGCAGTCTTGTAGGTGTGAAGGGTTAGGGCTGGGCTGGCCACTAGACAAATGACAGGTGCTCTCTATTAGCCTCTATCCAAAGGGACAGAAAAAGGTAATAGGGAGAGAGACTTGTGGGTTGGAAAAGAACACTAAAACAGCTTTAAGGAAAATAGTAGCAATAAAATGAAACACATACAAATATATATAAAGATAATATTGAGCCCAACCCTCTTGATGGCAATTTCGTCACCGTCACCACTGATGCTGTGGAGCAGGAACTGGGAGAGGCCCAGACCGGACTCAACAGCATTTGGGAACTGTGTTCAGGAGCTGGATTCTGGGACCAGATTCAAGAAAACATAGATCTAGACTGAAGGCAAAATAGAGAGAGTCCTCCTCAGATGCTGGACATGTAAGAAGAGAGAACTTAACCCTTGTGATCCCTCAGCTTTACACTGAACATGACGTATATGGGATGGAATGCCTCCTTGGTCAGTTTGGGGTCACCTGTCCTGGCTGCTCCTCCCCACAGGTGCCACATTTTACTTTCTGCACCCCCAACGTGATGCACACGATTGAGCAGTGACCTTGGTCTGCACAGGAGCAAGTATCAGCCAGAGCCGTTAACTTCAGAAAGTGCAGTGACTTAGAAGAGACTGAGCTGAAAAGTGACATCACTGAACAGAATTAGCTCTGTTCTAGCTCAGACCATGACACTAGGCAAGATGCAATAAAGGTTCCTTGACTCTTTTCTTCAAGGATGAGTCCTGGTCTTGCTAACTGGCACAACTAGCAATTTCAGTAACTATTTTGCTCACATAGAAGTTTTCTGTCACCCCAAGTGAGTGGAGTATCCTCTGCATCCTACCACACACATTCCTTCCTCCCACTGATACCACATTCAGAAAACACCTTGTGCATGAGCAGCGACTTACTCAGAGGAGTCACATCAAGGAAGAGCTCCAGGCTTTGGGAAAGGGATTCCTGGATACAAATTTTGAGATGCAAGGTATTATATAAATGTACTTTCTCATAAGCAGTATCTGATGAGCTCTGCTCAAGATTGCATCTGAAGAGCGACAGCCCCTGGAGTATAATAGAGCACAAATGGGCTCTAATAGGGTATCTGGCTGTTACATTAGCATGAATCTGCTCAGTGGTTCAATTGTGGGAGGCTCCTGAAAAACTCTCTCTTTTCCCCACCGTTATCAGCGGAAGGTCTTCAGAAATTTGCATTTGACCAAATGTGCTTTGTGAATTAACGGGACCTTGCATGGGAGTACCATTTCATGACCTCATTCAAGCAATCTGAGCCAAATTGTGCTTCTTCTTTGAAGAGCCGCCGTTGGTGCAGAGGGATCATTCACAACAGCCCGGGCAACAAAAATGCACTTTTTTGACTTCCCTGACCTGCTTTTTTAATCATTTATTTCCAAAATACCTGCTCTCTGTCAGAATGATGCTTCTCCTCTGTCAGAGCCTATAACCATCACTCAAAGCCCATGGTGTCTCACAAGGGTTCAGTGGAAAATGAGAGTTAAAACTCCCAGGGTAGATATCTGAAGCTTTCCTTTGAGGAGGGGGAGTAAATTAACTGAAAAGGAAATAAATCAGCTCTAAGGTCCCAGCTCACTGCTGGTGTGAGTGGGTGCAAATCACAACACAGAGCCAAGGCCACTTCATACCATCTCTCTGAAGGCAGTAGGATTATCACTGTGGAAAATATGGAGAGCACATGAGGATGTAGGGAAGAGCGACAAGGGGCAAAACAGTCATGAAAATTAAGGTGGGACAACTCTAGGGCAGTTTGGTGAAGAGAAAAACCAAGAAATGGTTATCCTGGATCTATATACCATTATATATACCATTGCTTTCACAGCTTTCTTCTATGCCTGCATCCATTTGCCTGTCCCCTCTCACAAGGTGAGATCTTCAGGATGCTGTATTTTGTTCCTTGAACAGCACCTACCTCACTGAGACGGGAGTCCTAGCTACTGCCAGGATGTATCTTCAGCAAAGAGGCTGGCCTCCCATCTTATATATAAACATAGAGTTGTTTTGGTTGGAAAAGACCTTTCAGATTATCGAGTCCAACCATTCCCCAAGCACTGCCAGGGCACCACTGACCCATGGCCCTCAGCACTACATTTCCAAGGATTTGAAACCCCTCCAGGGATCATGGGGACTCCACCACTGCCCTGGGCAGCCTGGGACAGCCCGTGACAAACCCTTCCTTTTGAGAAAGACATTTTCCCTCATATCCAACCTAAACCTCCCCCTGTGCAACTTGAGGCTGGTTCCTCTTGTCCTATCACTTGTTCCCTGGGAGCAGAGCCCGACCCCCCCTGGCTCCAACCTCCTGTCAGGAGCTGTCAGAGCCAGAAGGTCTCCCCTGAGCCTCCTTTGCTCCAGGCTCAACAAGCCCAGCTCCCTCAGCTGCTCCTCACCACACTTGTGCTCCAGATCCTTCCCCAGCTCCACTGCCCTTCTCTGGCCACGCTCCAGCCCCTCAATGACCTTCTGGGAGTGAGGGGCCCAAAACTGACCCCAGGATTTGAGGGGCAGCCTCCCCAGTGCCCAGTGCAGGGGGACAATCCCTGCCCTGGTCCTGCTGGCCACACCAGTGCTGACACAACACAGGGTGCTGGTGGCCACCTTGGAATCCTAAGCACACACTGGCTCATCTTCAGACAGCTGGTGACCAGCACCCCCAGGTCCTTTTCTGATGGGCACTTTCCAGCCATCCTGCCACAGCCTAGAGCATTACAGGGGGTTGCTGTGACCCAATTTTCTCTGCTTTACACCACGCTCTCTATCTCAGGTTGTTCAGTGCAATTCCATCAATCACAAACACTGGCATAACCAAAGCATAAAAATGGAGGGAGAAATAGAGAAAGAGATCCCCCCCTTCAGCTTATATCCCCAACAAGTACCACTCTGCCAGCTGAAAAAGGACATGCAAAATGACAGCATGGTAGGCTTTTAAGGGAAAAAAAATGAGGGGAAAAGCCGTTGCCATGATACAAGCAACTAGTTTGCAAGCTACTTACAACAGATTAAAATGAAAGGGCAGCTTCAGTAGACCCGCATCAGACTTGGAACAAGACCCTGGTTGCATCTGAGGTCTGATGCATTTAGGGAAGATGCATGTTGTCCCTGAAAGCCCCTGCTGCCCCAGGCACAGCACACACTGTCACGGACACCCTTCGACTCTCCTGGTTACTGCATTTGCAAGAAAGATTAAGCAAAACTGCTCTTCCCTGCAATAAAACCCTCCTCTGATGGCATCACTGGAGACCTCACTCCAGCATTAATTCAGAGGCTGCCCATTACCAATTAATTAGAGGACACTATTATGCAAATAATGAAAATTAATTAAGCCTTCACTTCTTCATCTTAAACAGTCTCTTCCTTGCTGTTCTTGAATACACCCCAGGCAAGCGGCTACAATTTTTTTAATCATAAAAGTGACAACCTATGAGCTGACACTTCTTTAAAGGATGTCTTTAATAGCAAAATAAAATAAAATAAAGTAAAACAGTCTTCTCTTCCAAGCAGACCAGCAATAACGAGATGTTAACCCAGTATTCCCCGGCCTGCTGGGTTGAGAGAGATGGAAGGTTTATCATTGAATCATAGAATGGTGGGGGTTGGAAGGGACCTCTGGAGATCATTGAGTCCAACCCCCCCCTGCCAGAGCAGGAACACCCAGGGCATGTCACAGAGGAATGCATCCAGAGAAGGAGACCCCACAACCTCTCTCTGGGCAGCCTGTTCCAGGCTCTGACACCTTGATGGTAAAGAAGTTTCTCCTCATGTTGAGGTGGACCTTTCTATGCTCAAGTTTATGCCTGTTATTCCTCATCCTATTGCTGAGCATTACAGAAAAGAGATTGGCTCCTTCCATTTGACACCCACCCCTCAGGTAGACATTAATAAGGTCCCCTCTCAAGTCTTCTCCTCTCAAGACTAAACATCCCCAGTTCCCTCAGTCTTTCTTCATAGGGGAGATACTCAAGTCCCCTGATCATCCTCATAGCCTCCATTGGAATCTCTCCAATAGATCCTTGTCTCTCTTAAACTGGGGAGCCCAGAACTGGATACAGTATCCCAGAAACTTCCTAGAAACCTCATCCTTCACCCAGAAGGCTGCTTCTCCCCATTGGGCATATCTGGGAAACAAGACTCCTGGATAGATGTTTCCCTGAGCAGCCCATCACCATTGAGCCTGACACTACAGCATCTGTCTTGACCACAGACCAGAGGGACAGAGGCAACTGCTGTGGGGCATCAGGAGGTCTCAGTTATGACTGCCAGTTCCCTGAGCAGGGACTGATGTGACCTGGCTTTGTGAGCAGCACATTGGAGGTTTCCTGACACCAGGAATGATCCCGAAGATCATAAGAGGGGTATTTATGCCTCATTTCACAATGTGCATTTTTGTTTCATTGTCTTATTTTCCAAACCCATTATGACCTCATGTATAAATTCACTTTCTGAATTTCTTGGTAACCATTTCTTCATTAAAGCCAACTGCTGCTACCCATAACCAACAAAGGAATGCCTCAGCACCTTGCTAGGGATCATCTATTGTAAGACCCAGACCTACTTAAACTCAGGTCTCATCAGCTGAACACTAGGTGCAGGACTTGAACTTCCAGGCAGACGTTTGCATATTTGAGATTCTTTCCAGGGACCTTTTGGAGATGGCAATGTCAGAGGTTACCACTTGCACTTGCTTGATCAGAAGATACAGTTTTTCCTGAGCACTTATCATAAAGTCATGGAATGGTTTGGGTGGGAAGGCATCATTCAAGGCCATCTAGTCCAACCCCCGCGCAGGGCCATCTGCAACCAGAGCAGGGTGCTCAGAGCCCCGGCCAACCTCCCCTGCAATGGTGCCAGGGATGGGGCA
>JANHGN010016880.1:0-45004 GCA_024605025.1 Megaceryle maxima
TATTTCAACTTTTTTTTTTTTTTTTTTTTTTTTGTTACTAAACAGAATAATTTCTCACAATGAAAAAATACTACTGGAAGACAGAGGACAAGAATAATTGCATGTACATAAGTATGGACATATTTTGACAGTACAGCTTTGGGTGTTAGATACATCATTCTCTGGCCAAGAACAAGAACAATCAGCTTATAAACAACATGCAGACCTACCTTGCCCTCTTCAAGTCGAAGCTGGAGGACTTTATCTCCAGGTTTATAATCTCTGAGTAGTTCTGCTGACTTCCAGACCTCCTCTGAATCAGGGATCCAAACCCTGGCATACTGCAATACAACAGCAGATCAGTGAGTTCTTGTGATACAGTTAAACAATGCACACACACCAAAACCATTTTAACCATTTTTTTAAATTATTTTTTTTAAATACATGTTTAACAGCCAAACCCTAAAATAAAAAGACAGGTTAATTAGTACATGTGAAGTGATAAAAGTCTTGATAGAAGACTACACAAGCTTAATTTCTGTGTCCACACAGAAAAAGGCATTTACCATGCAAAATAATGTGCCAAGATACACATTCAATGACAAAAGTCTACATAGAAAAACAAAATTTCTGTTTTCAGATAAATAAAAACCCTGACTATCAAAAAATTCCTGAGTAACTCTTCTGAGTAGGTTCTAAATGCATTTGCAGCATAACATTATACAGATTTTTTTTTTTGTCTCCCCTCCCCAAGAGAGCATTTTGGCAGACCTGTGTTAATACAGGCAAAGCTACCTGATCTCAAGTATTAAAAGCTCTTTCTCTTGTAGTTGCAAATAGGGCAATTATCTCCCAAATGTCAAAAAAAACCAAACCTGAAAATATTTGGTTGAAAAGGCCTCCAGATAAAATACAATAAAAAAAAATAAAAAAAAAAAACCAAGAAAAAAATACAAAACAGCATGCCAGTTAGTGACCATTCTCACCCAAACTTTATTCATAAAAGTAACCCAGAACAAACATATGACTTGTTTACAAAAAGAGAAAGAATATTCCTATTTTTAAATGAGTGAAGACATAATGGTTATCGCATATTCAAAAATCAGTTAAAGGTCTATGGAAACCACGTGGTTGCTTATAGAGTTGCATGTACACGAAATGTATATATGAAAACAACTCAAGTAACATCAGGAAAAGGCTAATTAATAAGGCACTTTTAATATATTAAAGTTCCTGAACTGATTCCCTTAAAATGCCTAGAGAGCAGTAAGATCATCCCACAGCCATCACCTTTGCAAACAAAACAGCTTCTTGGTTTTAGAAGTGCAGCTATGCTGCAAAATGTTCTCAAGAGACTGAATTATTTCAAAATAACTGCAATTCATTTGTCAAAATGCAGCATTTGATGGCAAAGGGAATTTGGTCATACAGCTTCATGACCTAATCTTACACAATTTATTTTTGTATAGCACCTTCTGCCTCCAAGAACACTGAAGCTTATCTTTTTTTCCCTCATATGAACCCAATTTTTCCACTACTTAAAATGATGCTTCTACTAGGGATTCTTGAAAGACCAAACTTCATAATACCTTCCTGTTGGAAGAGAAAAAATGGTAACGTGTTCAGCAAAGACAATGTTAGGGAGCAAGACCTAAGGAACCCCAGCTCCAAGGCAGGGAGGCTGACAGGGAGGCTCAGCACCTGGAATTACTTCAAACTTTAGAAAGCAATTGGCTTCCCATACCGAGGATGCTTTTTGAGAACAAGGCACACTAGTAACACACTTAACACACTGCAGCCTTTAAAGCATTGCTGCTCCCTTCATGTAGAAAGCTCCAGAACTCCTGCAAAGCTTATGCCATACATGTAAACCAATTGCATCTACTAAGTGAACAGAGAAAAACAATGAAAGAAAGAATTAAAAAATCATTTTCATTGTTCCCACGATGGCGTACATTACGGTTCCACACCTGGTCTTTCCTTATCTTCATGGGATGTTTATGCCAGCACTAAGAATCTACTTTATACAAAGACAAGAAACTCTGTAGTAAATGTGGTTTGTTTTTTTTGTTTGTTTGTTTGTTCGAGCTTTATTAGTTTCCTATATATTTGCTATTGTCTTCAATACAAAAGTGCAGTATAGCTTTGTCATTTACGTAACACTCTCCAAAAGGTATGAATATTGATTAATTACCTGAAAAACAAAAGATCCCCAAACCAATTCCCCAGTATGTGCTCTTTCACAGAGGACAGCATACAAAAGCAATGGAGGCCAACAATAAGGCAGTGAAATTAGCAGTAAAAGCTACAGGTCAGTCACTTAAACTGTTTTCAGCCTTGCTGTATGCACAACTCGCAGGCTAAGAAACCCCATTTGAGTTAAAATGAGGGTGTGTGCTAACAAGTACATGTGCCAGTGCAAGTATAAACCTACAGAAACTAGAGAACAATTCCAAAATAATTAACCAGGGTATGACGACAGAGGTGCAGTATCAGTCAAGTAGAGTGCTCAGGAGCAATGTCTTCTTTCCTTTCCACTTGTTTTTTAAACAAAGGATCCCTGTAAAACTTCATCAATACGCATATATCCAAACTTACCCTAATGCACCTGTTCACAGAACTCTTATTAAAAGAATTAAACACCTAACTATCAAAACCCTGCCAGAAGGCAAGGAAGTTTTAGTTTAACACACAGGAAGCTGTAGTGCTGACACAGCTGAAGACTGAATGCATACCACACTTTGCCCATGTTTCCTCCCCTCACCCCAGCTACGGCAGCAGTTCCTTATCCTCAATACTGCTGATGGGATATTCCTTCCCTCTCATCACAGGAAATAATAGAAAGCAAAGTAAATCTAATATGAAAGAGGAAAGTATTTAAATACTGTCTAGCAAAACAGGTTAGCATGCTGGTCTCCTCTAGGCTACACAAAGAAGTTTCCTGATGTAAAGAAGGCAGCAGTCTTCTAGGACACAAATACTGTTAACTTCAGGCAGTGAATGCTGCCTACATGATCTCTGCCAGCATGAAATAGGCACCTTTAATTTATTCAGCTGAAACTGCACATTTTCTGCTGTCTAGAGAAGGGAAAGAGAAAGCAGAAAACATCACCATAGAAACTGGGTTACTACAGACAGCCGAACCTTCCACATGACATGATCCTAAAGTTACTACAGTCATCCTACGAGGCCTAAGCTGTAGCTTTTCACCTCTAGTACTATTGCCTAGCCTTAAATCCCTGCCAAACACCTGGTAAAAAGAACAGGTGGAAGGAAAGAGAGATAGGCTCCTAATTATAAGCATTTAATCATTTCACAATGTTCTCACCTCATTAACTTAGCAGAATGATTTTCAAAATCACATTTTCATGCTACTCTTTATATAATCAGTTGATTATATAAACTGATAACCTTTAGTGAGATCCAAGCCCATAGCAGAAACCAAAGCACCACCACTGGCAGAAACAGGACCAAGGGACTCTCTCAGGAAGTACTTTAATATTTTCTATTGATCCCTCTTTATTTACTAGTATGTAAAAATGAAGTTCATGACTACATTAAAATAAGAATAAAATATGACAAAACTTCTAAAGATACTGATTTACAAATTAGTCTTCTAAAAAGAGAAGGAACTTCTAGCTTAAAATGACAAATTCTAAAATTCTAGCATTGAAATGACATTAAAAGTTATGGCAAGAATCAAATAAACTTTAGTGAAATTGTGTCTGATTTTGATTGATTATATTTGTTACTCTTTGTAATATTTCAATGCAAATTTTGAACTACCAGAATAAAACTGCTTATAGAGATAGCACTAGCATTTGCTCCAGAAAAGGCAGTAAATGAAATTTTAGGTAAATACTGTTACCTTTCATGTCACCTCAATATTAATTTGGCTTAGCTTTGCTGTCTAGGTAATGGTGTTGTACCTTCTCTGCAAGTGTGTTTCTGGTTCACCACTAATGACTTCTTCCTATCCTCACTGGAGATGAGGAGGACACACAGGCCATCCTCCTGCCCTATGCCCCCGCACCTTCAGGCAGGCACTCTAGTATGGAGACTGCAGCCAGCTATCTCCAGCTGAGCATTCACATGACCATTGCTAACCCTAAAGTAATTAATAAAAACAAACAAACAAACAAACAAACAAAAAAATAGAGAATGAAAATAAGGCACACAGGTGAGACCCCTGAATTCAGAAGGAGAAGAAATAATTAAATGCATGTTGACAGGGCTATTTCAAAACTCAGTTTCTTGCCAACAGTCTTAAAAAAAAAAAAAAATCTTGCCTAGACTTTCTTGATAATGTCAAAAAACAAACAAACAAAAACAAAAACAAAAACAAACAAAAAAAAACACAACAAACCACCAACAACAACCCACAACAAAAAAACAAATGTGGAATTTCCATACTTCATTCAAAGAATGATACCTATATAGTGACTCCAAAAGAGTTCACAGCAGAAAAAGATACAGAGAGAAGTTTTCAATTTTTATTAGTGGATCAGAAAGCAAGCTGTAGCTGTATTGCCACAATTCTAGATAAGAAAATATAATGGCAAATTGCAGTATTGTCTCATACCTCATGATTTCATCTTAGATCACATGAAGAAATCAGCAGACTATAATAATTATCTACCAAATGAGACCATATGACTCACAAAGTCTCTCTTCTGAGATACTAACCTCTTGAAGTACTAACTGACATTGCTGACAGAACAGAATTAGCAATGCAAGCAGCTCAGCAGTCATATAGTTTTCTACTTCCACTGCACAATTACAAACATGGCAGAAAGAGATGCAGCTATCTCCCAACTTAATAGCTCTCTTGATAGAGCTGAAAGAGTTAATGAAATTATCTACATCCTAAACAAAAAAGGGAACTTTCAAATTTCTCAGCAAGACCTACCCATACAAGTGAACTTGTATGATTTTCACTTCAGCAGAGATTATATATTTGTTTACTTAGAGACAGTCTCAAAAAACAGTCTTTCAGGTGTTACCTATTAAAAACTTAGCGGAGACATTGCTCCTCTCTCTTTCAGGAATGACCATGGGCTTGGGCAGTAATAAATCATCTCGTTAATGTCTGGATCAAAGAGATACCATCAATTCTGGCACTACTACCAAAGAGACAATGGAATAGCAACAGCTGATGAAAGTGAAAGCCAAATTTCACCAAAATCATTCAGTGTGAACCTGTTGCTAACTGAACAAGGCCACCTGGAGAGAGCAGGCTGCATTCATTATTAGGCTGGAAAAAGTGTCTGCACCAATAGGTCTAACAACAAAACAGAGCATAAAGTTGTACAAGTTCACACTGCATGAGTGTTGAATTTATATAAGCAACATGCAGACATTAAAAAATGATTTCTGAGCTGTGTGATTTCCTTGGATGGTGTTGCTCTCAAAAAATAATTTGATGCTAGTAGAATAATTTACTTTCAGCTTTATATTTTCCCCTGTAGTTGGATCACAATGCCACCACCATGGATCGTAACACTGAGCCTAGAAACACTTGAAACATAAAAGTTAGTTTTTATATTAACAACATAAACAGATGCACAGCCAGGTGAATAAAAGGTTGAAGACAAGTCTTAACCTGACCAACCTGGATTCCCTACAAAGAGGTTCTGATGATCCAAACACAAGGCAGGAGGAAGTCCCATTTCTTCCACTGATGAAACCACTAAAATTTCTGCCATCTGCCCTGCAATATGCAGGCAGTTCCAAGAAAGCACTGCGTTTCCATTAACAAAGTGCTGCTGCAGGTTGCAGTTTGAAAAGAAAGACAAGATTTTACTCTTATTTCATAAAAATGCCAAGTAACAAGGAAGGATTGGAAAGTAGAGCATTTCCATGACAAGCAGGCAAAACCTCTGACCAATTCATCTAAATTCTTCTTACAGCCTGAGAGAAATGGCATCATCATTAACTTTGCAAAAGAATCAAAACAGAAATTGTCGATTTTATTAAAGGCAGTACCATTCTTTTGACATGGAGCACATTTTCTATTTTGTTGCTCAGTAGCAGCCATTTAAATACCTCTTGTACAGTTTAAGGCCTGGTATTTAGAAAACATTAATTTAAAATGCATTCATATAATGATATATAGTGAGGAAAATACATGTGACAATTTGTAGTAATGTTTTATCTGAAAAATCATCTCACATAGTTAGCTTACCAACAATCTTAGGAGATCAAAAGCCCCATGTTATACTGACTCATGGGAATTCTCTGTCTGGCCACATGTAAAGCTCCCAAACAGCAGCCCAGGGACAGTGGTGACCAAGGCTCTGAGCCATATACACCCTAAGACACCACCACTACGAGCTTGATAAGCTTGCATACTACTGCCATTGGGTTTTCCAGTTTGGGTCAAAGAGCCTGCAGTACTCAAGGATAGGCAGATAAGGCACTGTAGCCTTCACCACACACAAGGAAATTAACTGAATCACAACTCAATTAAAAAAAAAAAAAAATCTATTGTACTTATTTCATCAACTGTATAAATATCCACTACATTTGAATGCTAAGGATATAAAAGCTTTTTTTCTTCTTCTGTCTTTCTTTCCTTCTTTCTTTGAAGCATTTTTATATGGCATTCTTTGTATTTAGGGCCTGGAGACATGTAACAACAAAACCAATTTGTAAGCTGTTTGCCAAACATACCTTGATTGAACAAAGTACAACCAAAACATCAGCATCCCACAGTGAATCATTGCAGCAAGATTTACATCTTTGGACACTGGAAAAATGTCCATTAGCTTACATTTACACTGAACTCCACCTTATTTCAAAGTGATGCAAACAAAGCTAAATCCCAAGCACAGGATATACATACGTGCTACTACAGGCAATTGATCAGCAAACAGCAATGTAAATGTTTTTTATTTCCTTAAATAGTACAATTATTTGCAATCTTTCCACTGAAATTCACAGAAAATTTTCACCCTAAAAATCTACATGCTGGGCATGACATCAAGGCCAGAAAATTCAGTGGTTTACTTTAAACTATCAAATCTACCGAATAAGATAATTCGGATTTTGTAAGAAATATTTTAAAGAAGTTAAAACAAAATTAATTTTTTTACGTTATGAATTTTCTTAATCTTTAAGAACATTCTATATTTCTGCATTTTATGTTGGTTGTACTTGACCTTCTCTTCAAACCGTTGCACAAAAGGAGACAGATCTGGTTTATACTCAGTCATTATTAACCCAGACAATACTTTAGGTATCAAAATGTTGCCCATTCACCTTATAAGCTGCTACATGTGGGAATGTCCTGTTGTATTTCAGAGACTCCCTTTCACAGGCTCTTTTCCATCCTTCCCAGCAGTCATGGTTACAATCCTGTACTCTGTGACTTACTCAGCTTAAGGATGCCTGCAAGCACCCATCACAGAAAACCACTGGACAGTGAGGGGAAGTCTCATGCAACACCGCCTGGATGCACCATGAGTTTGTCCACATAACACTTCTGGGCTTAATTAAGGCTGCAATATCAATTACAGAAAAATGAAACATGCTTCATGAAACGCCAAGGACTGGGGATAGAGGCTGGACTGACCAATGTGTAAGGTAAGCGCAGCTACATCCTTCCCTACATCCTCACTGCTACCACAAGCCTGCACAGGTCCACAGGGAGTGCTGCCCCTGCACCGCTGCACCTGTGGCTCCCCCTCTGCCTAGGGATCCTCATACATCACCAGTCATCAGCAAACCTACAGCACAATATACCCAAAATAAAAACCTGGTGAAACAGCAGTACTTCTATGCCACTTGCTGCAGAATGCTATTTTCATTTAATTCAGCACACTTCTCAAAAAATGTTCATTTCAAGTAAATCAGGCCTATAAAAATATATATTCAAAGAAAAATCAATGTGTAAGAATGTTTTCTTTTTGAAACAGCTTTGATTTCTAGACCTGTCAAAGAAATGAATGCAGCTCTGAAATATTTTTTAAAAATATGGCAATTACAGCTAGATCAAAACCACCGATGTTTTGGTCACTACTTGAAACAAAACATCTGAACAACCACAAGAAGATCAGTGAAAACCTTGAGCAGAAGTGTGATACCTACCCCAGACTGAGTGACAAGAAAATATTCTGACTCACATAAAACTTCATTTGGGTCATACCCACATAGAAAGGCATACGCTGTATTGTATTTTGATCCACACCACCAAAATGAAGGTGAACACTGAATTATATGCTAGCCATTTCAAAAAGAAGTTAATTATAAGTCTGCCTCAAAACACCTAATTCTTTCAAACTCAAATACATGTTACAGGAGATGCCACAATAAATTTAAGGACTAATCAAATAACTACAGCCATCCCCTGAATGAGACATGCTGCACCAAAGAAAGAGTATGACTGCATGTTTATGAGCTTACAGTGAATATTGTGGGCATATTACAAAAAATAAATATTGTTACCAAGCCAATACTTAAGGAATACACACACACACACACAAAAAACAAAACAAAACAAACAAACAAAAAAACCCACAAAAAACCAACCAAACAAACAAAAAAAACCCCACAAAAAAAACCAAAAAAACCCCAAACAAAAAAAAAAAAAAAAAAAACACCCAAAAAAAACCACCCAAAAAAAAAAAAAAACCCCCAAAAAAAAACCAAAAAAACCCCCAAAAAAAAAAAAAAAAAAAAAAAAAAACCAAAAAAAAAACCCACCAACTTTTCAGCATGTCATGTTTAACTTCATGGCTGAATGCATGCCTAAATTTAAGATCCAAGAAAGCAAATACTTTGAGATTAAATGGAATAAGTGGTTGCAGGTTTTAACACTGACATGATGCAAGTCATAATGTAGACTTCACAGCATAATTAACTAAATGCTGAAATATTATTTCCAGACCATTGGTACAAATTCAGTCAACACTTTACATGCTGATGTCACACAATGAAACATCGATTTCATTTTCTCAAGTTCTTAAATGGATTTGAGATCTTACAGAAGCTTTTTCTAATTATTTTCCTCAAAGTTTCTAGAAACCTCCTCCATAAGAGGCAGGATAACTGAATCATTTCCCACAACATGCAGCACAGGGGACGGAAGGGGCTCACAGCGCTGGATGCAGCTGGGTGTTCATCCTGGGTTCATCCACACAGAAGAAGGAAGTGCTGTCTTTTGTCTTAGTGTCTCTCCTTCACCACAGAGCCATCTGCATCACTGCCATGAGATTATTTGGTGTATCTAGCACTTGCTGAGGCAGAAAGGGAAAATAAAGGGCTGCATTGATCAGACAGATGCACCGTGCTGTGCTACAGCACTGGAGTCTGAAACAAGAAGTTATTGAGAAAAAAAGTAGTGGAGACATAATTGATCACCTAGTTCACAGAGGCGAAATAAGGCTAATTTTTTTGATATCTCTAAAACATCTGAAGTATGGACAATTGCTGACTTAAGCTTAACTGAATAGTTAAAAAATAAAGAAAATACTGGCATAAATTTTGATAGAAGATAAAGCTGTACTTTTCCAAGTATCTTTCTGTAAAGTTGAGCTCAAGTCCAAGCAGTATTCTGTTGGTTTTACTTAAACCTAGCCCCTCCAAGAAGCCACAAGGAAAGTAAACCATGTGATTGAGGTTCTGAAAATCAAAAATTAACTTATTATTTTTTCTTAGAATGACACAGAAGCCCCAGGCTGAGATGCAGTTACATCATTAAAGCAGATCTTTTACTGACTTAGCCTAAGTTACTTGGAGAACTAGTTTTACTCGGCTAAACCAGAACATGACTCTGTCATTAGTCAAGTTCGTATCACAGACACCTTTCTGCCATATTATAACAGCAACCTGACATCAGTGGAGCACATCCAGTGAAGCTATACTTAGATCCATCATTTTTTCAAGGGAAATTAACAGTAAGTCCCCACACAAGGAAAACAGAATGACCTAGTATGAATGACCTGGCAAGCTCTAACTCAAAACCAGTGAGCAGAGTTAAAAATCCCATGGAGTCTCCAAAAGTGTTGGGGGAAGCTGTGAAAGCAGATCTAGGGTTAACAGCTACAGCATTGCTCTCAGAAATGCTCTGGTGAGAGCAGCTGCATTTCTTCACCCTCGATCTTCAGGCTGCCTGGCTGAAGGCACTGCCAGGACCCCAGCACTGCCACACCCAGCCAATTTCATTAATCCAATTCCAACCTTGATAAGCATGGGAAATTATGGTCTGTGTCAGAGAGGGTAGAAAAATTAGAACCTTTCACGCTAGTTGAAAAATGTATAACATATTTAGCCTTAGGGAAACTATTCCACTTTTTATCTACAAGCATTATCTGTCTGATGTTTTGCAAAATATTTATATTGCTTTTGTATTTCCAATATATAAGATTGTCACAAGGAAGAAGTGCACTTTCATCAGACTCTAACAACTTCTTTAAATACTTCTCATAGGAGTTTTTTTCTAAGGGAGACAATGTCCTAAACAATTAAATTATTGTCTGGCATGTTTGAAAAAGTCTTCTTTATCTGTCTTCAGATCATAAGTCAAAAATCTACTTACTTTAAACCTTTATCAATAAACTATTATACTAATAAACTATTATATGCTTGACTGTACTGCATTCACCTATGTTAAAACAAAGAAAACAAACATATTCTACTTACTTTAATGTACATAGAGTCTAAACCATCTAGTTCCATCCCATACGTCTTGTAACACAGATCTTCAGCACTAGCAGAGGTGGTTGGTGCTTCCTTTACAGGCAAAATAGGTTCAATATCCATGAAAAATATTTACATATTTCTTGTATGGGTAAACACTAACTCATAAGGCAACTTGGGAATCAATCTCTCTCTGGTTTCCTCAGCAAAACAACTGAGGTCATCTGCTTTAAAGATACTTATGAATAACCCATGGAGTCTGCAGAGACTAACGTGTGACAAGCCATGTTGGGGCAATGAATTCCTGCATTGTTAGACCAAATCATAGTATTTTTAGTTTATTTCTCTGGCTCTACAAAAAGCAAGAGTGTCCTGTAAATCACAAAGTAATTGTAAAATTCTTGTCTTGTGATAATCAAATTGAAGAATTCAAAGATGCCATCTGTAACTGCAGCAAGACTTCAAGATTTTTCATATCCATAAAAAAAAAAAGAAAAAAAAAGAAAAGAAAAAAAAAGAGACCATATGGATAAAAAAGTTACTCATCTTCTATATTTAGGACTGTCAAGCTAGAAATATACAATTTACATGTAACCACAAGGCAATCTTAGGAAACTTGACATGACAAGTCACACATCATATTTCCCCTGTGTTAACTACTATAAAGACAGAATGAGAGGTCTTCAAAGCAACAGTGCTTTAGCTTTTACACTTAATTTTAAAGCAAGGCCTCTCATCAGACTACAGTGTAAGCAGCCTGGAAGAGTCTGCTATCAATCATCCCCACTGTCTCCTAAAAGCTAAATAAACTCAACAAGCCCCTTCTGCTGCTAATTACCAGCGGCAGCTTTTATTCTCCGTGAATTACCCTGATAGCCTTACCTACAGGCACACCTGAGGCAGGGTTAAAAGGCAAAAAGACTTGATGAGCAGTGAGGGAAACACAGTAACTTTCAAGCTGTTCAGAAAATAACCACAACTTTCACCGAACAGCAGAGGTAACAGACTCAAAGACAACCCTGCAGCCACAGCTGCATTCCGCTTCCTTGACTGTGTCTCCTCCAGTTTAGTCTCCATGCTGCTCCCTCAAACTGTTCATCAGCATGGTGACTTCTCATTCATCTTTGTTTATCTGATTATTTGATGTTATGTTTGCACCTTCTTCTCCCTTAACACTGCAAGAAGCTTTTCACCAGTCTTCAGTACCCCTGTGCCTTTATTATTCAGGGAAAATCTGTGATAATTCTTGCTATTGTCCCTTATTAACAGGCCAAAGAAATTAAATTGATGCCACTAAGGAGAACTGATGATGTAGATGTAAGATCTCTGCTTTTATAAGTAATCTATTTTCACTTTCTTCAGAATTTGCATTAAAATTCACAGTAAAAGTTGGATCGATATCTACAATTCACATTCAGTAGAAGTGAAGTCTTCAAACTTTATTGGAAATGCCTCATGTTTCCTTGTGCTTACCTTTCAGCTGCTTAATGCTGGCATTCAGCAAGAAGGGGACTCCTCTACACCAAGTACTTATGCTTTTTAAGACAAATAAACAAAAATCCCCGATAAATAAATAAAATCAATAAATAAATAAAACCCACACTCATAAAGCTTTTAGCCAGCACTGATCACTTCCTTACATGTCATTTGTATAGAAATATACCAAGATATATAAATAAAACTACTAAATATTTAATTAACTGAGAATAGACAGCAAAACTGAGCAGTTTATGACCTGGATGGCCAGGAACAGGAAGACCCCAAAATTCTCAAGATCATCAGATTGATAACTCTGTTGCTGTTGACATTTGGGTAGTGCTGAGCAGTTCATGTTACCCATCTCACATAGTATTTCACCTTAGACTGCCTGTAGCAAACTAGGAGAGTGAGCTAAGCTAAAAGATGAATGGAACCCTGAGATGGTGGGGATCCTGAAAGCGGAAGCTACTCCTGAAAATACATCTTGCTATTAAATATTAAATACTCAAATTTTAAGTAGACAGTAACCTACTGCAACATTGTGTACACAGACCTTGATGGAAAGAACTTGACAACACCCCTAGGATATGTTTTCATGCACAAATTATTCTGAGCAGGTATATGACAGCAAAGTAATTTCCCTGCAATAAGAGGAAAAAGAGAATAAAAAGTCTGACCTTTCAGATTTCCATAAAATTAAGCAATGTCTTTATTCTGTGTGAGTAATCACAAAATCTTTGCAGGATCAGGCTTAAGCAAGCCCAGGGTTAAGCAAAGCCAAGAAACACTGAGAAAAAAGAGGAAATGATGCAATTCTAAGCAAAGGGTGGCATAGAGTGTAGCACTGGCATGAAAGTGCTGTTCTCTGCCAGGAAAGTCACTAAAAGCCTTGCTATTAGCATTGGTAAATGAGGCCTTAGCAACCCAATCATACAACTCTCCGTTCTGGAGGCAGCTCAAAAGAAAATTCAGTAAAAGGAAAAAGTTATTGTAGAAAGAGCCTTTGAATTCAACACCATTTGAACTTTCTCTATCTCACTTAGCTTTAGATAACAGGTTTAATTTTGTGCCTAATGCATTTCTACTTACTTAAAAGTTTTGATACCACTTTAAAACAATCAAATTCTTAGAAGCCTCATCCCCAAAACCAAAGCATGCATCTGCTGTGGTGTATCATAAGCAGAGTTACAGTCTATGAAAATAACTTAAGCAGAAAGTTACAGTATGAGAAAAAAGTCAGAATCATAGACACAATGAAGATATCCAAGAACTATGGGATTATTCTGATCCTAATACCATATTTTCTGCAATAAGAATCATATATTACTAATGGGAAAACGGGAAGTTCTTCCTTGGTGTTTCAGCTCAGGGAAGATAAGCAGAAAATGCACGCTTGCTGTTCCAAATCATTCAAGTAGTTTGTTAACAATGCAGCAGCAATGATAGCTTTGCCCAAACGATGCTTCTGAGCCCTGGGCCCAACTGTACAAATACTCACTAGAGTCAAGTGTGATACACACAGTAGTAAACACTGCTCCACTATAGCGAGCCCATAATTAGATCAGCAATAACCTCTACACCTCCAAGTATACGAAAGAAACCCAACCAAGTAATGGAGTTCAGACTGCTCATCCCCAACTTCATACACACCAACCAAGCTAGGTTGACTTTAATCAAGAGGCATAAACCAAAACACTGGCTCTTGTAAGAGGAGCTCCTACTGCTTGACAGCACATCACAAAATGGGGTCCACCATCTTGCCCCTAGCCAAGGTGCCTCTCAAACCATCAATGTCTGTACATATGCTCATACATACATGAAGTGTCAAAGCCTCCAGTAATATAAGCAAGACTTTCATATAGTTAAATATTTGTTTTGTGTACGATTTGTGTTTTCAAGGAATGAAATTCAAATTCAGTGAATGTCCCTGAAGGACACCACAAGCAACTGGCTCCTTCAGTGTCTCCTGTAGAGGCTGTTCTGACTTGTCAGAAATCCAGGCACCATCCCACTGGTACCCACAGGACAGCAGACTTGCTAGCTGCTCACTGCTTTTACCTCACAGTAGAAACACCTTCTACGATTAACCTTACTATCACTTCTTGCTTTTTCTAAATCCTATTAAAAATAGACCATCCGGAAACAGTGAAACCTTGTGATACTGGATGTTTCTGTAACTTCCTCCAATTCAACTGGTTCAATGAGCAAATTCCAATAACAAAAATGCTTTCTTTAGTCCTGCAGAGATTAAACAATGAGTCTCATTAAAGACAGAGAGAAATTACTTAGTTATTAGAACACATGGAGAGGATTAAGCTACCAAAGTCTCCACACAGAGACTCTAAGACCCCTCACCTCTCCCTTCCAACTCACCTGGAGCTCTGTGGCTCATCAGAAGATAACAACTGGTCACGGTACACATTTCCCAACATAACAGGGGATAAACAGCACTTTATCTGATAATGTATTTATTAAAAAAAAAATTATATATATATATAGCAAAGCATTACCTAGGCCATCTGGCACAGGCTATAAAATCACTGCAGTAGAAACAGACTGCAAATAACTAGTGGCAGCTCAATATACAGATATTCTTATTCTACAAGGAATAATAATGATGGTTTTAAGGCCTAACAGTGCACATTAGCAAAACTACACACAGTGAAGAATACATCAAAGCCCCACTTCCACAAACAACAGCTAGAAATAAGAAGTTGTCTACTTCTGTTCTCAGAGATGCTGACAACTTCTTTGCCACACTGGTCATACAGTCCTTAACATAGTTTTACCAACTGTTGTTCCAAGTAACCCACACAAACACAGCTACCTGAATAACTCAGACAAGCTGGGATGTGGATTTCCAGTGGGAGAGGCTAAGTGAGCTGCCAGGCACTTTGCTTCCAGGCACACAGAGTCAGCAAAAATGTGCTGCAAATCCATACCCTGCCCTGCCTGCCAGGGAAGTATCTATGCCAAAACTGTATGTTAAATGTCAGTGCTATACTGGAAGCTCTGGTACTTCAAACAGCTGTCCTGAATGGCAATTCTGACTCTGCCTGGCAGCACACAAAAGAAGTTGCTCTTTCTGCACCTACCTATGGCTCTAAAGACAAGAACAGCCTGTGGTGTGAGAGTAAAGCACAGAAATAATCTCACTGGCCTTCGTCACCCAGTGAGTCCCTACTGGAGGATCATCCCTGTGCTTGTCTGACTTTGTGTTTGCTCTTTATACCTCTGCATGCTATGACCTTAAATCCATTATTTATGTTACTTAATCAAGAATGAGATATTGAATGTGATATAAACAGCATGATGGCTTTACTTGGGGAAAAAGCCAGCAGAGGGAAGGCAACAGAGACAGTATATCTTGAGTGCCCAGCAGCTTTCCTATCCTGAATTGAATTCAGAGCCATGCCCTCCTTGGGAACTACAAAGGGCCCTGAGCTCTCCATTGTAATGCAGTCCCAAGACAACAGGACACACACAATTTTGGGACAGCTTCTGACTAAAGGATTTGATCATTCAAGGAAGTGAATTTGAGGTCAAATGGGGTTGGAAAATAATAATAATAAAAAGCTAGTATTTCTAATCAACTCTTTAAGAGACATATTAATTCCGTAATAAGAACTTCCAAAGAGAGAGATAAATCAAGAATCAATTTCCTTTCTTTTCTTGCAGAAAGAGCTAGACTGGGGATAATTCTGGAGTATTTCAGGAAGTGGCTCAAGAATCTAGATGGCATGTCAGTACAAGCTTCTTGAAAAAACTACTTTGGAGTTTGCTATTTTGTACTGCAGTATTCAGTTCTGGTGACACCAGTCATACTTTCTGCTCTTAAAAACCTGTCTTTTGTCTTTTTTTTTTTCTCAAATTTTTGCACTAGATTGAAGCAAAGCAATGAAAACAATGCATTGCTAGTGGCTTAAATAATCATTTCTGTAGCTTCTGATTTGCAGGCTTTAACCATCAAGATGCGCAGGGCAGTAACTGTTTCCGGGTAGAAGCTGATGAGATACTAAAACACAGGACTAGAAAGATTAGAAAAATGTCTGTTTAAAAAGCATGTAAGAGTCACGCACCACATCATTTCTGACTGTAGGGCTTCTGAACGACTGCCAAAAGTGTAACTGTAATCAAACGGTGCAGCATCACCAAAAAGGTTAGTTGAATATCAAAGTGCCTCTGTTGTAAAAGGTGTTTTTCTATAAGGAACAGGACGGTATTTCCGAAGGGGACAACTGAGCATGCAATGACCGTTCTAAACCAAAGCGCTTCAATCAGGAAGCGGCACATCACTACCCGCCGCTTGCTCCCGACAAGTCCCCGATGCCCACGACGGGAACGGCAACACGGCCGGTTCTCCTGCGGCGCTCTGCGGGCGGACCACGCCGCAGCAGCACTGCCTCCCTGCCTCCCCCAACCCGGCCCGGCGGGCAGAGCCTCTCCGAGGGGCGACGGCGCAGGAGGTCGCGTCTCACCAAGCTGGGCACATTCCGGCGGCGGGGACCTACTAAATGGATGAGGACCAGCCCGTCAGAATGTGAGTCGATCTCGAGAAGATGGCAACGCTGGCCCCTACCCTCGCCCTCTCTCCCTCGCTCCGCTCGGTAATGCCCGCCCGGGCAGTGCTTCCCACCTCGCTCGCCCCGCGGCCCGGCCGCCCCCGCGCAGCCCCCAGCCCCGCCACCGCGGTACCTTCGTGTAGAGTTCGGAGGCTGCCATGGCGCAGGGCGCGGGCGGGCGGCCTCTCTGCGGCAGGGGGAGGCGGAGGCGGGAGGAAAGGAGGGAGGATGCTCAGGCGGCGGCCCGGGCGCTGCGCGCCATGTTACTACCTGGCGAGCGGCGCGGCTGCCGCCGCTCTGTGCATTGTGGGAGCGGCGGGCAGGCGGGAGGCGTGATGCCTCCCACTGGACAATGGACGGATCGACTGCTGCCCGCCGCCGGGCCCGCAGGCGCTGGCCGCTCACCTCTCCGCTGCCGGACCCCCGAGGGCCGCGGCGGGGACTCTACCGAGAGCGGAGGGCCGAAAAGCAGCGCTACGAAAGCCCCGGCTCCACCTGCTCCTCCCGCCATGGCGCGGCCCCACAGCGGCCTCGCCCTCTGGGCGAGAACTGGTATTCCTCCCCCCGCCTTACGAGGAGCCCAGAACTGGTTCCTCTGAATTGCTCTCCAGCTCAGGGGTGAGATATTTGGCCAAGACGTTTGCACAGCTGCTCTCCCCCTGCACGCTATGGCAAAACAGAGAAGTCTATACTAAAAGTTACCAGTCAGCTTTCATGGGTAACAAAGAAGTGACTTGAGGTTAATATAAGAGTGTGATCAGCCCCCCATAACAGGCTTAATCTAAGAATCTGGATGTATGAACCACAGAAAGCCCATAGTTTTGTTTTCACAAGGGACCCAAACCTCCCCTCTGACCATATGCTGCTTCATATCCAGTATGCAATACCCTTTCTTCTAAATTCAAAGATAGTTTAGGACTTCACTTGGACTGTGTATTACAGTATCACAACTAGAGCTTGGGAGCTAAAAGTAGTTATAAACCCCAGCAAAAAAAATAGGTATCTGAGTTCAAAATATGCTGTGATTTGACACAATCTGCATAAACCAGGTTTTCAAACCTATCATTAAGCACAGGAATTGAGGGCACTGAAAATTGCCAAGAAAAAACACTATTTGTAATGTATCTAGACTGACTACTTGTTACTTTAAGATTAACCTCCTTCAAACATTTGCTGTCAAAATTTTAATGTACTCATCTCCTATCTTGCACAGCATCTTTTCAAAAAGATCATTTATGACATTTGATTTCAGAACATATATCCCAGGGCATTTCATCTGACAAAGTATGACTGATATAGCTGACACAGTTCATGTGCAGAATTTTATACTGACTGTAAACCCAATTAAAACACAACAACAAAACAATAATAAAAAAACCCCACATTCTTTTATGAAGAGATTAGTTTATGTAATTTTTCAGAAATTACTAAAAAGCTTCTGTCCTATATTGTTTCTTACATCTATATTCTATCCATCATTTAACTGTGGCAGAAAAATAGGCCTATCAACTTCTTCAGAAAAGCATTTGTATATTTAACATTGACCATCAGTTTAACTAGAAGTGGCTTTCACTGGAAAAAAAGGACAAAGCTGACTGAAGAACTCCTAGGCTAAAATTCTTCTCCTACCCTACCCTATAGTCTCACACTACAGTGATTAGGCCTGCAACTTTAACCTGTATCAAACAAATACAGCTGCTTTCAACCAGTACTGACTGAATACTTACCAGTTAAGAACTCTCAGAACTAATCTAAGACATCTGTTGGAAGAAGAAAAAAAAAAAAAAGGCATATTCTCCCAGCTACACCTGATATCTACTTCAATTCTTTGGCCTTACAGAAATGGCAAGACATGTCCACATGACAAAATTCCCATGCAGAAAGCTTGCCTCAATTAATCTATGCCTATACTAGGAAGATTTAGCTTGTCTCTAGAACATCACATACGCATTTTCTTTTCAATGTATTAGCCAAGCTCACAGAAATCCCCCAGCCATCAAATAAGTTACTGCAGTCTTGCCTCCCTCCTAAATAATGTGGTCATATCTGTGAGCACAGCCACTACGTGTAAAGTTTCTCTGAGTGCAGGTCTGTGAAACCTTACTGCCTCAGCTCTAATTAGAAACAGATTTGGGCAAGCCTATATTTAAATGGCTTGTCTTTGCCAAATTGATGCCATTCCCCATACAGAGATTCAGGTAAATTACTAATGCTAGTGTTCTTTGCACTGCCTTGGTGTGGTAAATGCATGATACTACTTAAATAATTTTTTTTCTCCTCAGTTTGTTAGGGTGTTACTATGACCTTGATAACTGCCAGTTGAGTACATATACCACATGGATATTGAAGTTGCCCAAAGATGAGCACACAAGTCACAGTCTGAATATGAAATTAGTTGGGAGTTTTTCCAGCATCTTGATTTCTTGGAAATTTCCGTTGCCACATTTACACCAATAGCCTATACCAATGCAAATTTCTGTATGCCAAGCTAATTCCCAGATATCCCCTTCACTCAGTGCAAGGGACCAAAACAATCATCTGTTACGGAGTTTTCAAACAATAAGCTTTAATTGCCTTATTAGAAAAATAAGCACTGAAATATATATAAATGTGATTACATTAAAGTAATTCTGTAGTCTAACATACTAAAAACCAAAGCCCAGTCATATATTTAATGATACAGAGCAGCAAGATTTAAGTTTTAGAAATTTTCTATAGAGAATACCGAACTATGCAGTATCTTTTAGGAAACCACAGTAAAGACAAAGCTTCATGTTGCAATAAAAACTAAGTAGATCAATTTATTCTGTATACTATACAATGTGTAAGTTTGTCAAGAACAGTTAACATTATCACCTTAACATCTTGACTGGGTGTAAATATGTCCAATAAAATATACTCCTGTGGCCTTTACACAAACACTGTCCTACTACATCAAGAACAATGAGAGGGGAAGCCTTTGGTGCTACAGATTGGGGGACATATCTGTGAAGTCGTAATTAATCCATTTAACTATTTCAAATAAAATGTTGGTGCTGTCTGCTATTATAAGCCTACATGAGTACTACCCTAATAACTAAATACTGTCTATCTTTAAAGGCAAGAATGAAAGACTGCCAATCTACACTGTGGACAGGTTTTCTTTGAAAAAGGCAATTATCAAATGGTAAAACTCATATAATACATTATGTACATAATTTTGGATAGCTGAGTTATCTTGCTGGAGTAAGTTCAAAGTAAGCATTGATTTGCAGTCATGTTTGATTTACTGTTAAGTGTTTATTGGACTAAAGTTTTATACAGTATATAGATTCAAAAAAGCTGTGCCTGCTGCTGAGGTCTGTCAGATGTGAAGGCTCAATCAGTCATTGACCTAATTAGTATTACAGTACTTCAAATATACACATGGATAATATAGTCCTAGCTGAATTTGTAGTAATCTTATGAATTCCAAGTTACCAAGCGAACATCTGAAGAGCTTATGTTGTCCATCCAGCAGGACAAGCTGAGTTGTAGCTGAATGGAATGTTTAAATTTAAATGGCTGTTTTTAAAAACCTTCCCAAACATCAATAAAGTTCATCTTATGTGAGCTAAAGAATAGCGGCACCAGACAATACACAGCAAGTCACCTTAAATTGTTCAGAATTAGTTTCAGGCCCAGTCCTACCATTAAGTCTGAATTTCATTTATGCATACAAAAATAAAAAGGGATTTTCACATTAGGACAAACATCTATAAAAAGCAGTTTGCGTCAATACAACCAGTTTTCTTACTATTCTCCCAGACTCATTTCTTTCTTAGAGAAGTCAAGTAGGTCCATTTCTTCAGCCTGCTCTTCAAAAATCACAACTACTTTAAAACACTCTTGGAGGATAAGGAGTAAGGACAGGCTTGACAGAACCCATTTAATTACTAGAAAAGGGCTATACAGACTTAAAAAACATCAGGTTAGCAATTTCAAAATTCTCTGGAATGACTTCTCTGAACCAAAGACATTATAGAAACATCAAAATACTTTGCTTGTGTTCTGATCAGAACAGGACCAAATTAAGGATATTAATTTTGTCTTGATCATTTTCTTATGTTTGCCTTCAGAAGAAAGCACTGCATAAAATATGGGCCAGCATTCTTTTTGACTAGCAGTCCTTTATCCTGTAAGACATTTCTGAATATGTAAACACAAAGCACATCCTTCAAAAACAACAAATCTTTAAGAATGTTTTCTTTTGTAATATCCACATTGGTTCTTTGTTTTTAATAGGCTGTTTCAGATCTCCTCCTTTAAAGAAAAAGGTATTTGGTAAAAGGGAACCTATATGAAAATCACCTGCATTATGAATCATACTGCACCTTTAATACTCTGATTTCATTGAACAAACACATTTTTAAATGCATCAGGTTACCTGTCTAGTATCATCCATGTATTTTGGTAATCTAGTATTTATGGCCTGCATCATAAAGATGAACTGAAATTCATTCCTATTTTCTGACATGAAAAGTTACTTATTTCTCAATAGGTCATTATATAAATACCATTCCTGGTTGTTTGTTACCCCAAAGCCAATGAGGGGCTGCTCTATAACAAAGAGAAAAGGAGTCCAATTAAAAAAAAAAGTTTAAAAAATTATACCCTTCTGCTTCCAGAAGTCTAAAATAGCCCAAAGACAACTGCATGTCAAACCTTAGCAAGCCTAGATTGTGTTTGACACACAAGTAACTGTCTAGAACAGCACATTTAGCCATATCCATGTTATCAGACAGAGCATTTCAGCTTTAAAGAGATGCTGAAAAGAAAGGACACTTGCCTCCAAATATAGGTACAAATTCCAGATATAGATTTGAATGTGGGACATTCTTGCAAAACAAAATATATAACCACAAAAGCATAAGGCCAAGTCAAGTGTAAATGTAAATGTTTCACAAATTTCAGGTAAGCAATTTTTACTTTCAGTAGCAAGATTCTAGGGCTCTTACTTTCAGAACAAGACTGAAAGATACAGAATTACTTGTGCTTTGATTGGCACATTATCTGTTTTTTAAAATGTAAAACTAATAGCCATTTGCAAAAGGTTGTGCAAAACTATTATATTTACAAAAATGGCACAAGAGTGAATTCAACAGTCTATGCACATGCACACTTCATTCACATCTTCAACAAAAGTGTGTCCTAAGCTATGGAACCAAAAAGAATACCAGCTTCAACAGGCAGTTGTCAGTAAGCACTAGATTCACAAGAGTTACACCAGAATGGGCAAATATTGCCCAAGTAAAAACTCTATTGTTAAAGCTGAAACAGGTTTAAGGCCGTTCAAGTTCAAAAGCAGAAACAAAAATTCAATCAGAGCCCCATCTTTGTTTTTACACATGCTTTACCATCTAGCAACTTGTGGTCTAAACCTCTATTTTAGACAACAAACCCAAACACAGAAGAAAAACCCAACACAACTGGAGGTTATATTAAATACAAATATGCTGTAATTAAGATGAAATAACAAAAGCAGAAACATTAGAAGTTGTAAAACTTGCAATATCACTTGCTGGAACCAGTCCTACACTAGGTAATGGGCAATATGTACATTTTCAAGTAGATTACATTGCTCTAACAAAACTCATCCTTTTTAATCAGTGCATTGTTCTCAACTAGTCCAAATACTACACATTTTACTCTTAACAGTACTCCCTTTACAATAGCAGCACATGCTATCTCTACCTGCAAAGCTGTCAGTCTCATGACTTAGTGTAAGAAAGAAAAAAGGGGATGTGAGGGTAAGAAATAACTATTAAGGAGAAATAACAGGAATGAGATTAATCATGCAGTTCAGCTGTTCTCGTCAGCCAGCCAGCTTGCTAGCAACAAGAGATGGTTTTCGCTGTGGAAGATCCTGTGGAGTAGGAATATGGTCACCAGTGACTTCTGTCTTGTCAGGAGCTGCAGCAGGCAGTTGCTTATTCTTCATCTTTGCTTTAGCCATGTTATAATCACCAGAATCGAAGTATTTTTGCTAAAAGACAAAACATGTGTATTTAAATGCCTGAATTCTTATCAGGTGCATACACTGAATTATACAGATTCTTTAAGTTTTAAAAACAGTTATAAAATCTTTCCAATTTGGCAAGACAGTTATGTCAATTCAAATAAAATCTTATGAAGACTATTAAGCACACATAGCTAAACACTTAACAGGTAAGTATACAATTAACATTCTACACATACCATTAAACCGGCTCCATATGTGACCATATTTTTTCCTGTTTTTTCTAAGAGCTCTGGTCTGCCTCAAGTAAAACAGTGGGGTTTGTAAATTTTGTTGTGGTGAACAAGTTCTGCTACACAGAATAACCAAACAATGCATGAACTGAAGGGGGAGAACAGAGGCTGCTCTATTGTACCAGATCAAAGTACAATGAAACTGCATGCTAACAAGAAAACATCTTATCTGCATACATTAAACCAGTGAAACTGCAATCCCTAAAGTTCCTAAACCAATTACTTATTCAAGTCAAATCTGCTGTGCAGTCCCTCTGAAAAGCACTGTGTGAAGGAAATTCTTATCCCACACTCCAGGTTTCTTCTGAATACAAAAGTGAGTATATTAAGTTTTAATTTCTAAAACAATGTTCCTTAATATTTCAGCAATTTTTTATTTGCATTACCTTTAACAGTTGTCAGACTTCTCAAAATATTTAGTTATCTATGGATGTTAAAGCCAAATGACTGTTACAACTTATCTTCATCAGGTAGGTGAGGCATGGAATTTCATCCAAGGTCTGCAGCAAGTCTTAACTGCTCACTGACACATTTTGCAGGAGGTCTACTGTTAAGGTACTTGTAACCCACAATTTTGAACAAATTGTCATAGAAGGCCAAAAAAGTTAATTTGATAAAAAGATTTACACTAGCAACTGCTGCTTACAATCACAATGATCTCTGAAGAGAACACTCCCTTGTTAGCTTTGTATATTCTTACTCCGCAGTCCATTGAACAGTCATCACTACCTGCTATGTTTAGGTGCTTCCAAGCAGTATATTACTACCACTCTCTATTTTGCATTAGTACTAACTAGTTGCAAAGTGTTCAATAGCAGCAGTTACTAGAAGTAATTTGAACACCTGACTTAACAGGCCTTTACCTAAGTCTGTGTGGGAACAGCCATTTACGCAAAGTCTCCTGAAGAAGGCTTTAAATGTTCCCTGCCAGAGCCTTCAAGTTACTACATCTGTTCTTCCCAAACAGTTAGTAGTATGTCTGAACCACACACTTTTATTCGTGAACCTTCTTAATTCAATCCTTGACAATGTAATCCCTATTTACACCACAATGTTCTGGCACTGCATCCGCAGACTAGACCTCAAGTTATGTAACAATCTGATTTGGAAAAAGGGTTTCATATTTTACCCTTCAAGACTGAAGCAACCAAAATAAACTTTTCAACAGCATCTAGGTAATAACAGAATTGCTCAGTATTTTAATGTGTTACTGCTGTTAACGTATCTATTTCTGTCCAGGTAAGAGCTCCAAATAGTATCCCTCTACAGAAGCATGATGTAGCATGGCTCTCATCTACTCTTCTTCTGGATAAAGTTCTAATAACAGTGTGTGCACCCAATGTGTGTGCATTTCTGAGGAGCAAATATTAGTGGGCTGTGCATGTCCTAGTTGCCAAATTGAAGAAAATCCGGGCTACAGTTGACTATATACATTTTAGAAGGATATCTGAGAAAACCTACAATCTTTCATGTATTAGAGTATCATTCCAATTCTTACTTTAATTTATTCCTGCTTTTCATAGATGGCCTGTATTTGATCATCCCTTTCAAACTGACTATGTCTATCCAGGTGTCTTCATGTCACAAACACTATCTGAAAGCATACTCACTATCCTCACTATCTTAAACTTCATCAATCCAGGCAGCCCGAAGTACATCAGTAACAACTGAAGATGCTTCTTCATTTAAGATATTGAGCACACTAAACAAAAATAATAAAAAAATAAAATCGAAGTTATTACCACCAGATCAGGAGTAGTAAACTGAAGAAGACATATTACAAATTGGAATCCCTAACTTCATGTCATCTTTCATCCAAGTAGCAGTTAAGATGCACACCAGTCTATCTCTGCTAAAATTTGAACATACAGGCAGCAACAACTTTTGCATTAAACAGTGCTATAATCAAGATGAAGATATTCTACAGATTGGTACTGTTAGTTGTGAGTTTTCCTCATACATGCACTGAGTGCAAGGAGTTATAATCCCCTTATGGCCATCAATCCTTAGGGAGTGCTTGCTGGTCTGTTCTCCTGAATTACCATGACAACACACCTTCTCCTTTCTGTATCTACACATACACAGAACCCACTGAAGTCTCATTCAGGCTGCCTTTGCCCGCATAATAGCAAAACTCACAAAAGGAGTCACGCAATCTACCACCTGCCATTCCCAGCAGCCATTAACTATGCTGCATATGCTCCAACAGGAGAGAAAGCTTATCCAAAAAACCTGCCAACAATTCCAAGGAGATGTTACCAGATAGCACAGGATTAGATCAGCACTGAACTCCAACAGCTGGTTCGTGAAGGATTTATACTTGGAATCATTGCGTGCACTCAAAAGGGCCTAGACAATAGTAAAAAAACTAAGTGTGGCAGCAGTGAAAGCACGATCAGAAGTAGTGATGTACTCAGATTATTCCAAGAACAGAGTTCTAGCATGCCTGAAAGGCATTACATAACCAATTCATGAATAATTAAACTAAAAAAAGAAACCCCAGATGAATAGCTAACAAAATAAGAGACACTGGTTAAATGTGGAACAATACTAAAATACCAAGTCACTCTTCATTCTTCTATCATTATTTTTTTGTTATGGGGCATATTCAGCATTTAACTGCTCTTCTCAAGCTACTGATGTCAGGTGGTGCCTGATGTCACAAAGCAGATGCTGAGCTTTCACGTGCTAAACACAGATACTAAGAGTGGACATACATTTTGAAGACATAAAATCAGGCAAGATCAGGAAAAAACAGTGATGAGGTTCTGACCATTTGTGTTTGCTATAACATTTTTTCATGAAGTCTAACACAGCAGCACTGAGCTAGCTTCTAAGTTTAATTTTTTTCTAAAAATTGTAGTTGAGCCGTTGATGCTGTAAACAGCTATCAAGCCAATTTGGCATTTGTTTGGTGGAAACATTTCTCTTCCTTACGCTTTCACAGACAAAGTTTAAATTTCTTAGCACTCTTTTACTCACAGAAAAGCCCATACTCTGGACAATAAAGAACTCACTCCTTTTTGAAGCCTCTTCCTCAGGAAGTCTGAGCCTCCTGGCTTCTGACCCAGATGAGGATATCTCGCTTTCAATTTTGCTTCTTCAACCTTTTCTGGGCTGATCACCTTATCCTCCATTTCCTAAAAGAAAATTAGCAATACCGTGAATGAAATATACAATAATGAACAATTCATGAATGTTACCTTTGGAGGTAATTTGCCAACACACTGACAGTTGCTACCAAGTGAACATCTCAATTATTCAAATGGACATTTTCAGTTATTCTCTCTCAAATACTGACAGCAAGTGTAGGAGTTCAGCTTCCCATCTTCAATACCTTTCCCAGAGATGTCCTTGAATCTAATCGACACATTTCTCTTTCATGTGAAAGTAGTTTATACTAAAATTAAATTATTCCATTTTGAGGAGAAAAAAAAAAAAAAGTAGTCAAAACAATAATTCCACTAAGAACAAATGCTGAAAGCTGGGCAAGAGCCAAAGGAATTTTTTTCAGCTGCCCCTGTTTGATCATGACGTTGCACAGACAGACTAGCACTTATGCTGCCACAATCTAGTTTGTCTGACTGATCTAATGTGTTAATATTCACTGTGAAAGTGTTAGAGTTACTCAGTTACAAAATCATGCCTGCTAGCATAACAGTAGCAGCAATACTGTATTTTTCTATATGTTTCTAACGATCCTAAAATTATGAGGATCAAGACAGTTGGATAGTCTATTTGTGTAAAGTAAAATAAAATGCCTACTTTGAGTATGCTGTAAAATACGGATGCTCCAAGTAATCATTTGAAGATAACAGATTTGGCAAAAACTGCAATTTGTACACTGAGCCTTTCAACACTGACCTCTACCTTACACTTATCTGTTCCAGTCCATGTAGCAATTTGATGTATGAAGTACAATTCTATCATTTCTAGAACACCTCCATGCAAAATTCTTGTTTCATTACTTCTCCAGTATTCGGCCAAGCCCTTCCCCCCACCCCACCCAACTATTGCTGCTTTGGGGAAACTGTATATTGATTTGTACTGACTGTTGCAGTTATTGAATTATTATTACTGAAGACACAGACAGACTTTTAGGCAGGAAAGAACTGCCACTGAAATCAGGATGGTCTCACATTCATCTTTGACTAAGGTTTCGTATCTTTGCTGCTTAAGCAGCCCTTTCAGACTTTTCCATCCATTTCATCATCCTTTGTATTGCATCAGTCAGCATGACCATGTGTACTCAACACAAATAGGTTACAGAAATTAATTAATCAGAAAAATAACTTGGAGGTTTTTTGGGGTTTTGTTGTTGTTGTTTTGGTGGTTGTGGTTTTTTTTTTTTTTTTTTTTTTTTGGTGCCTCATTTGCATGCATTTCCCCCGTCTGGATCACCAAGCAGCTGCACAAACCAGTATGTTAGCAGAGCAGCAAGGAGGTCAGCAGACCACAAACAGCTGGGCAGCTGGGAGCTACTTAAGCCAGAAACTACCAAAGAACTAGAGCCACCACACTAGCCTACCCCAGTGTTTTCTGAAATATTTTATAAAAGCTTTAAGTTCTAGAATATTCAACATCTTTCTGGTAAAAAGATCCTCAAAAGCAAAGGTCATAACAGATATAGAATATAGCATTGTCTAGTTGCTCCATTAGGCTGGGGCATCTCAAAGACAGCTTTGCACAATACAGTGGGAATCTGAACTAACAGTTCTAACAATTAAAGACAGAAATTCTAATAATCATTTAAAAGAAAATTCTATTAGTAGATGAAAATACAGATAGGCAATACAATGCAAAATATAAACAAAGAGAAAAGTTCTCCCGACACTACTAAACACAGAACTATAGTATTTCTCACTATATAATATACCAGGCAAGACCAGTTTTCATGCATTATAAAGATCATTCTTCAGCTGCCATTCTTCCTATTGTGCTTTACTATCATGCCAACACTGAGTGGATTTTGTCAAAAGCAATCCTTTCAGCTAAACACTTTCAACATCTAATGCTGAATCACTGGGTACTCACTGTTGAGCCAACAGGCAAAGCATTTGAGGGAGCATGTTTTTGACAATACTAACCAAAAGGTGGTATTTTTTTAAGAACAGAGGGCCAACAATAAACAGCTTACATTAATATGAATTCATGGTGCAAAGGAAACATTTATGCAAACCTCACAGGTCTGACAAATCATCACACCACAGACAATCAAAACACAAAAGACTGTGTTACGCATCAGTGCAGCTGAAAAGGATACAGACTATGGTCATTTAGTCTTGATGACCAGTAGCAACTAAGACTCAAAAAACTATGCAAGACAAATTAAAGGATTTCAATACAAAGACTCTGGAGTGTCAAACAAAACCAGCTGATGGCAGGTTCAAAAAAATACTTAAGACAACACTCTTCACACAAAATATAGTTAAGCAGCAGAACTCCTTACCAAAAGATACAGGGGGTGCCAAGAATTTAGATGTATTCAGAAAGAAATTTGACATGCTCAATTGCAGCTCAGAAGGCTTTTAAACTGCAGATTGCTGAGACCTAGGATAGGTTTTCTGAGGAAGATCACTGTATGCATGTCCTGACCTTATATTTTTCTGTGGACTACATGGTACTGAGCACTCCTGGAGCTGTGCTGTTGAGACAGAAAGACTTTAACCCAAGGCAGCAATACCATTTGCACATTTACAACATTTTCCCTTGAGTTACAGGAGCAACAATCAGGTGACTAACAAATTACCTTGGGGGTGGAAATCAAGATATACTACGCTCTTCTGCCTAGTGACAACCACACAAAAGTTATAATTTTAGCTCTCTACAGGAATTTTACACAGCTAATGAAGTCTGCTTACTTCCTTAAAGGGATCTACCAGGAAGGCAGTAATTACCTAACTTATTTAAAGGTAGCTTTAATTTTTTACAGAGGTACTACTAATTTAGAGTTCCATATCTGTTGGATAACCAAAGTGCATGGCTAAAATAAGTACCATCAGCCAACTCTGGTAAGAAGAGCTCATCCCTTGCAAAAAGCATCAGGCAAAATGTAAAGTAGCAAAATGGGAAAAAACATCACAACGCCACAACTCTACAGCAAACTAATGTGACAAAAGCCAATCCAGAAACAAAACTCACCACCCCTAACAGCTGTCTGAAAAAATATAGGCTTTAAAGGCAAAAAGAGAATCAGTCAGCTAAATCATATGTTCTCCAATGTCTAAAGTTTCTTTGTTGCTGAACTTCCCCTTGCCACTATCCTGAGTTTACACAAGAACAGGAAACTCTGGCAGGTTTCCAATTTATATCACTCTCTTATTTAACACCTTTCTCACCTAACACGTGCACGAGCTTCTTACAGCATGTTAGAAAAGTTCATAGAAGAGGTCTGATCATGAAAACACTGCCTCAAAGTTAATTTAGAGGCTTCATCTATTTTAAGCATAGATATAAGTACTGCACAATGGGCTGTTCACGTATTTCAGAGCTAAGTATTAACTCAGTCTATATTCAGTTTTTCCCACCCAGACAAACATTTTTAGTGAAAGTTAATGCTAAAACACCATAATAGCACTGATATCACACTATCCTAACAGGACAAACTCACAGAAAACAATTTTTTATTCTACTGACATTATTAAATCTCATTAGACTAAAACTAAACTAGCAGATTAGTAAGGGGCTCCTATTTCTCAAATAAGGGGTAATTTTTCAAAACACTGTGTAAGCATTGCAAGAGTTCAGGATGAAACTCAGCAAAATCAGCCCAGTCACCTGACCTCATCAAAACACACTAGAAGGCATCACAATAAACTTGCTACCACGTATTTTACTACACTCTTATTACAGAGCTATTCTAGGAGCGCTGCATAGGTCAGGGATTTATTTTTATAGGCTTTGAACAGGAATGGTAAACATTCATGTTAGACAGACTAGTGAAGGGAAAGTCAAATTGCAGAACACAGGCATCTATCTAAGAGTAGATTACACACCTGACAGAGAAGCTGGTTCTGATTACTGTGCCTGTTGAGAAGGTATCATTCCCTATTAACACCCAAAGCTCACCTTCTTATATGACTAACTCTTATTACAAACTGTAAATTATTAAACAAAAAGTTGACAGCTGAGATAAGGTTGGTTTTTTGTTTTAATTTTCTTTTAAAGCAATGACAAAGTGATAAAATAAACTGCTTCTTAAAGTCACAGCCAACAGAGGGAAACTTTTAACAGCATAATTAATCTATGAAGCCAAATCCCACTTAAGAAACTATAAAATTATTAGTTACAGTGATGACATCACAGGATATCCCAGACACTTATTCTTCCTAAAAACCGTAACTACAACAGGCCACAGCCACCATGTTCTAAGTATTTCTCCTCTTATATTAAAAGCTGATTTTCTAAAACTGAAACAAAAATGTAGCCACCAGTTTATCGCTGGTCTTCAGCCACTGCGACCGTGAGCTGTATTCCACCCAGAGGACCCAGCAGATAAATCACCCGGCAGATAGCGGGACCGAGGCCGCTCTAAGGAAGCGCCATTAGCGAGATCAGGCCAGAACACGCCAACGATTTACCAAGGAACAAAAATTCCCAAGTGCAGAAGCCAACATGGTGGTGCCGCTCCCCCACTCCAGCCAGAGGCGCCGCACTGCTGCTGCGGCAGCCCACGGGCCCCATCCAGCTCAAGCCAGCGGCGGAACGTGGCTGGAGAGAGCCGCTCGTCTCCCCCTGCCTTTCTGTGCCCCGGCTGAAGAGACGGAGCCCCTCTTCCACGAAGGCCGCTGCTCTAAAAGGGATCCAGCCGCAGCAAGGAGAGCGGCCAAGCCCGGAAGACGCTGCCTTAAAGCGGCGGCGGCCCGCGAGGCTCCTCCGGCTGAGAGGGAGCTCAGCCGCGGCGCCCCCTCTCCGCCTCAGCGCGCAGATAGAGACGGGAGTAGCCCCACGGGCCTCCTTCTACTTGTCGGCAGGGCTGTGCGAGGGCTGCCGGCCACCCACCTTCTGCTCCTCGGCCGAGGCGGGCTCGGGACTCTCGGCAGACATGGCGCCGCAGCAGTAGGACAGCAGGGAGAGGGCAGGCAAGGGAGGCGCTACCGCCGGTCTTCCGCGCAGCACAGCGCTGCTGCCACCACCTCCCGCACAAGATGGCGGCCACTCGCAGGACGGCGCGCCGGCCGAATCACACTTCCTCCGCGCACAGACTCCCTGGTATCACGGCAGCAGTCTCGGCGCCGCTCGAGATCCGCCCCCTGGTGTCACGTCCGCCGCAGGGCACGCTGGGAGGGGTAGTCCGCCGGCAGCTGTCCCCCCCGGCCCGTGTCCCGCCCTACCCTCGGGAACCCTGCGGCCCCCCCCCGGGGCCTTCCGGAGGCTGGAACCGACCGGACCCCCTGAAGGGCACATGGGCCTCCCTCACAGCACAAAGGCACAGCCGTTTATAGAGAGCTGCCTGCCGCAGCAGCAAACGGCCCCCTTCTAGCAGGCAGCCTATGTGCAGCTGTCCAGAGGCCAAGGCTCGGCCTCCGCCCCCTGTGCCCTTCACTGGCACCCCTACAGCACCCGGTCCTTGCAACGGCCCCGTGGCTTACTGCTTCCTGCGGCTCCTGGCCTCCCCGCCCGGGCAGCAAGGTAACAAGAAAAAGACCTTTGCTGCTTGGCTACTTGTTCTCTTGGCTATTTGTACAAATCACAAGATGAGGAGCTGAGTCCATAGGCGCTTTACCTGAGGATCTTTTTTTAATCTCGGACACCAGCTGACATGCCAGGAGGCCTCGGTCCCTTGGAACTTCTTAAAGTATAGTATGGAGTTAAATACTTTCTTTCCTTCCACTCTACTTTTCACTGTCTAGTTCTCCTTTGGATTCTCTTAGACTTATCAGAACACAAAGGAGGGGTTTAAATAACTCATCGTCAATAAAACTTTAGAAGTCCCTACATCTAGGATATATGTTATATAATTATATATATTATATAATATATAAGGTATAGATTTTACTTAAATGATTGTACATTCCCACTTTCCCTAGACAAAACATCTTTTCCTAGCATTTTACACCACTTCCCTGTGATTTTTGACCTCCACAGCCCTCCCAGCATCAGCCTTCCCAACATGGTGCAGTGCCTGCATTCAGCATGCCTTCTGTCTGAGAACCAGCACACGTTCCCCTCCTCACAAGGGCAAGTATGGTGAAGCACCTGGAGCACAGCTCAGAAAGGGTGAGCAAGGACAGGCTCTGTGTGGTCAAGGCCCAGAAGACAGACTGAGACAGGTCAGAAAAATCTCTCAATCAAAACAAAAAGCTGTAAAGCAAATGGTTTTGCCACAGTTAAATTTTACCAAAGTCCCCCCCAAGCAGCACTTGGAAGCTTTTTTTTTTTTTTTTTCCTGAGCAGCTGAGAGATTAATCCAGAGATAAGGATTGTATAGTAGCAGGGAGCTCCAGGAATGTGCATACTGCTCATTCAGAAAGGAATACATCAGGGCAGATTGCACAGGCAAATTATCTTTTTTTTTCCTTCCTATTAGAAAAAGTAATGGTAACAGTCAGTGTGCCATATTTACATATAAACACATCTGCTTATAAACATTTCCCTTATAATCAGGAAGAAATGGTCTGAAGGTATAAAAACCAGCAACACATACAAGAATGATCATTAAAAGGAAGAAATTAATACATTTTGAAAGGAAGCAGAACAATACTTCCTCATGCAAATTAGGGAAACTTAACTAGATAAAACCTTAATTTAGCAGATGCAAATAACGTAGCTGGAACTAGCTATCAATTGTTCAAACAGCAATGCTGTGGTTAGTAGGGTTTCACAAAGGGCTTTGCAGGGCCAATACTACTCATCGATTTTCTCTGGTGACCCAGATAATGTGCTATAGACTTTATTAATATTAGCAGTTTACACTGAACACTAGAAAATAATTGCAATTCCGAATCAAACTGTGGATCAGATAGAAAATCTTGTGTAGTGGAAGAATTAAGTTCAGTAATACACAAAAGCTACTATATTGAGAGCAAGCAGATAGGACACTTATTATACTGGATAACAAGATGTATGCAAGTTGACATGTCCTGATACTGAAAAAATCAAGTATTCTAATGGGATGTGCAAAGAGAACTTTAATCCATAAGATTTCTCAACCAAACCTTCCAGTCTAATTGGCACAGAGAGGCCCTGCTTCAGATGCCATGTTCAGCTTGAGGCACTTCAAGACAGATTCAAACCAAAAGAAGAAAGGAAAGAGCCAGAATGACAAGAAATGCAGAAAATCAAATCTAAATGAAATCTATAAGGCAAGGGTGATTTAACAGTCTATAGTCAGAAAAAAAAAAAAAAAAAAAAACCAACAAAAACAACAAAAATCCACAGTAAATTGTTTGGGTTTTGTTGGTTTGGTTTTTTTTTTTTTTGTTGTTGTTTTTTTTGTTGCTCTTTGGTTGGTTGGTTTTCTTTTGCTTCTAGTGAAAAGTCCAAGTAGTATTTATCTTCAACAGCAGTGAGATTTAGTAGGACATCAAAAATAGCTTTCTCATCAAGTATAGTTTAACATCGGAGGAGATTACTTGGAGCCTCCATCACAGAAACATCAGAAATAATCCTATATGTTTGAGATTATTGAAGAATAAAGAGAAGCAAATTAATTCTCAAAAATTAACTGTCTTATTTCTTAAGCTATACATAAAAAGTTACGTGGAATTCAGTTTATATTTTATGAACATTAAGCATTTCTCCAGGTGTGTCCCTAATGAGACACTTAGATCAGGCTGTAAATGGATAAAGCCTTAAAGTTATGCATGGATAAATCTAAAGTCACTTTCCTTCTGAATACATACAGGGACTAAGTGTAGTCTGACTATTTAAATCAATACAAATTTATTTCCTAGACATGACTTGTAGTGGCCGCATATTCAAAATTCACACTACTTTGCTGTTCAAAACTAATATATTACTCGAAAGGGAGAAAAGGATGGCTTGAAGAAGTCATTTAAAGTTGTCAAGATACAACCATACAAACATTGCCTATTGTCAGTGCAGAATAAAATGTTAATCTACTACACAGGAATTGTGACTTTTCTTTAAAAATATGTCCTTTTCTCATCCTTTTTATTTCCATCAAGTATGGAAGCATATGTGCACCATGACACAAATAAGTATTTTGAGGATACATGCTGTTCGCTTATGACTCAAGAACAGCTACAAAGAAACCAGAATATATTATCCTAGTCATGTATACAATGCAACTGCAGTCACAATTGACTCTTCTGCTACCAAAAGAAGCCTCTTCTCAGTTTTACAGGACACAAAAATGACTACAAACTGCAAGCAATCTCTCCCTGTACAGTCTCTATAAAATAAATGTTAGCTAACCCTTGAAAACCTATCATAACAGAGGGGAAAATACTGCTGAAGCAGAGAACAGACTCAGTGAGCTTTGCCTTTTTGTAGCAACAGTCATTTGGATATACAAGATAGCTGATAAAGTATCATCTGGAAAGTCTGTTTCCCCTTATTTTCCCTGGCAGACTTCCTTGAGATTTTCACGATACACTGAATTCTCCTCTCAGATGAGAGCAGTGGTGAATATACAAGATGCACATTCATTCTTTCTCCAGAGCCTTCATCAGATAAGTGTGTTATACTCCCAAATCTGAAGGTCACTTTTGATATTACTGACCCTGAAAACCTACAGCAATATTAAAGAAAAGCATATAAACCAAGGCAAAGACGAATGAGAAACTCTGAGACCTTAGGCAAATATTTTAAAGCCTCATTTTCATTATTAAATATATACCCCAAGTGTAATCAAATGCTTCTAACTTTATTTCTCTCAGTTACACAGTTTAACACTTAGCATAAACAGTTTATGCTGACTGTGTTTGTTTTAGGAATACACATGTATTGGAAAATATTTATATGCCCTGTGTAGCATTTCTAGTAAAACTTCTTATGGCCACCTAGTGGCTTAAATACAATTGATCTATTAAAAATACTTAGGATTACATGAAGGTCCTCCTTACCTAAAAATAAAACAAAAAGTACAAATTTCATAGCTTTTGCATATATTTAAGATATAAATACTAATTTGTTTGCACAGTACATCCTTTATCACAATCTGAGAAATCAAATGGGGGAGGGCATGAATTTTATGTGAGAAAAACTAATAACAAAGCAAAATTAAAGGAGCCCTTAATAAAAGAAAGAAATCGAAGGAGCAAAATATGAATTGAATCAGTGATCTGGATGCATGAGCAACTAAATAAACAATCTGCACTATGGTCGCAAGTGTTATCATATCTGTATGTGAGGAAAAAAGGAAAAGTGTACCATTAAAGAGAAAAAAAAATATTTTAAAAGCCAAATGCTTGCATAGTATGAAATGTGGAAATTCATCTGTTGTCCCCATTTTCAATAACTTAAATGAATATCACTTAAAACATCACACAGATTAAAGACATCTGTATATATTTCAGATTTCAATATTAATGCCAAAAATACATTGTATGATTTTACATAGGATTTATGCTACATTAGAACACTAAAGACAAACATCACTTGAGTATTAAATGAAACATTAAATATTAAATAACTGAAAAATAAGAAGTGTAAACACTAAACTAACTTGGGAATTTGCTATTGCAACACATCCAATGAAGTGGTTTTAAACAGTACAAAAAGATTAGATTTAAGTATGTTTCCAGTCTACTTGGAATACACAAAGCTCATTCCAGACACCTTTTAAAAATGTCCAGGATCACATAAGAACCTCTCTCTTGAGCGCTATTTTCATTCCTTTACAGACAACTTAATACTGTCACCTCTACCAATCTTCACATGTAAGGAGTAATCAACAGTACAACAAATAATTGAGTTTGCCATTGTTTGCTAGCATCTTGGTGAAAACTGAGGATTTGTTGGAGATTCAGTGTAAGATTTGAGTTCATATGCAGCGCCACTATCAACTTCCATGGATTTCCGGGAGAATAGGAGCCTTACATCTCTGTGGAGGTAGATCTTTCCAGATTTAGAACTCTGGAACCTGAAAAGATACAAATATCTGTATTATCTAAACAAAAAGATTCATCTTTAAATATTACTGAAAAAAACACATTACTCTAAGAAATTAAGGCCAAAAAAACCCACATGTGAACATATAAAATTAGTCAGTTAAAATGAAAGAAGAGTGAAAATGTTAAATTTGTCTATCTACTTTGTTTTCTTTAGCCTTTAAAGGTTCTGCTCCTAATCACTAATGTAGTGTTCAGCTCTGGAAGTAGTATGGAATATTTGAAGTTCACTGCAATTATGTACATTGAAGATTAAAGTTCTCAGCAATCTAGAATGGCAAGAGGTACTCCTCAGTAAGCACTCCTGAAAATGCCCAAAGGGTAGCCTAAGCACACACAAAAGGTTGGTTCATGTATCAACAATGGCATATAAACATATAAAATATATATTTCAGTGCTAGCTGTCATACAGACAGATTTCATTGCTGTCTTTATGAATGTACCAGTGAGAGGTTTACTACTACTTATACCACATGCCAAATATAAGTCCAACCTGAGAAGCAGTAGGTACAAGGATCTCTACAGGCAGACAGAAATAAAGTTTTTCACACACAATACAGAGCTATTTCAAAAAAAATTACAGTTCACTGGCCTAATCACCAACTTAAACAGCAGGCAATTCCTGGGCTCATTTATCAAAAGATATGTTGCAGATAAACATCCCAATTCAGGTCGTCCAGACCTGCCAGGAATGTGCCAGATCCACTTTCCCTGAGATTTAACAACTATACATAGAGAGATGAGATCTGCCTTTCAGAGAACTATATTATATAGTCTTCATCTAGCAGACCTCCTTAATTTCCTTCCCCTGACCAGGAAAGGCAAGAGGGCCTAAGGAGCATTTCTTATGGCAATTGAACTTAACATCGCTATCACTGTGCCACGATGAGGGAGAAAAGCTGTTGCTAATGTAATACAGATAGAAACAGGTAAGTTATTGCTATAGTAATGACAAAATGATACCATTACCAAATGCTGAGAGAGCAGTGCACGCTGTATTATCACATGTATTACTATTTGCACAGATTTTAATAAGCTTTTATTTATTGACCCCATTGAAGAAAAAGTAGTACCTCTAGCATAAAGCTAGCCATAATCGGACTGAAATTCTATGAGGTAGGAGAAAGACAAGCAATTGCAGAAGATCCCTCAAGGTTTCATCATCTGGGGCAGGCAGGTTGTAGAAAATAGTTCTGTGCCACCATTTCACTCAGACAGGTGACACAGAATAGCCTGCAGTCATCCCCACAACCAGACAAAGGAAAATTCTGTTCTCCCAAATACAGCTGTCAAGGGCATTAAATGTGGTAGGGTCCACCAGAATGCTCCTACTGGCTCCCACAGAGATCCCAACCATTGCTATTTACTTACTTGGTCTGCTAGTGTGAAAGCCCTTTACCTGAAAGGCAAAGGGGTGAAGATTCTATCTTAAGAGAAGACTGGAGGAGAGCACAAGAAGGAAGAGTGACAGAGGTAAGGGACAAACCGAACACCACAAACAGTTAATTCAGCGTGTAGCTCATAAGGCATTTTAAAATGAGAAAAATTACTGAAAGATCTTTTGCAGCAAAAGTGTGATTGAAATTAATTCATATAAAATACGTAAGTCTAGTTATCAAAGCACCATCAGAAAGTAAATCTCAATTCCCATTTTACACATGGATCTATGAGAAAATAATTAGCAAGGTCTATTTTTAAAATTCTCAAGCTTACTATTTTCTATTAGTGAGAATCCCGCAAGTCTCCCTTTACCCATTAAATAACACTTCCCTCTAATGTGGCTTTTCTGAGCAAAGACTGAAGGAGGATGAGTGGGAGACAGCAACAGAGTTGCTCCTTCCACCACCTATTTTTTTAATTTGCAGAATGTTTATTATAGTAATTGATATTTAGAAATGCTGCTTTTCATACATGCAAATACATTGGAATAATCAGAGACAAGCATTACATACACCCTTGCTGGGTGGTGATGAAGTGGCCAGCATGGGACTGGCTCCAGAGCTGTGGTGGCTCTGTGTGGTTTTGTGTAAAGGAATCAAAGAAAACACAACAGAGGTCTCTGACAGATAGTGTCATAGGAAAAGTAACAATAGACAAATGCAGGAAGGCTTAAACATGAAAAATATCAGATGAGCTAGAGTCTGGCAGAGGAAAGAAATTGATAAACATTACTGAAGAAATCACAAAGGCACAAACCCCCTACATACATACATATACATATTTTGTAGGCCATCAAAATTCACAAAGAACAGAGTAAGCCACAGAAACAGAATATAGCAGAATGATCAGAAAAACATAGATTTGTTTTGCAAGTGCAAAAGACTATATCTAAATACACACAATCTATAAAATTCCTAAGTAAAATCATTAGGACAAGGACAAATTTCAGAAAAAATGTTGAGAGATCAGAAAAATGAAAAAGCAACGAGTAAATCAGTAATAGCAGGTATCTTCAGCTTCTACCAATAAATGTATTGTATGCAACATTAATAAATTTTTTTTTTTAAGTTTCTAATACCTTGAGGAATCACTACTTTTAACAAACAGTTTCAAGTTTGCCCTACACCTATCCCTAGCCTTCAGTAACAACCCCCATTTAGATGTTAAACAGCAACAGTTATGTTCCATGCAAATAAAAGAGGCAACATGTCAGTAACTAAAGCAATTCACCAAGCTTTAAGAATCTTTAAAAAAGCTGACCTGTGGGCAGGTTAACTGTTCAATTGCCTTTTACAGGGGTGCCAGAATGTGACCTAGAAACCAATGGATAGTTGCTACCCTCACAACACTGGGCAGAAAAGAGGTGTGAGTAGAGCTGGATTCAGCTCTTATGCTCATGTAGATTTAATTACAATGCAAAAATCATTGCTTCACATGCAACAAAAAAAGCACCTTCAAGAAATGACTTGAACTGCAGGTGCAGCTCTGGATTTTCTTACAGGGAATGAAACTCTGCTGTCCATGCAATCCACATTTTATATCTTAATGCTATAGCTGTGGGTACAGCTACACACATATATAGCTACAGTCTAATGGCATATTGAACAAACAACTCCTACAAAACTGCATATGCAATAAACCTGACACTTTAAAAGAGTGTTGCAGAAAATCTGTCCGCCAATGTTAAGTTCCAGACCTATACAAGCATTTTTGCTGACTTACCTCTTGTAAAGAAGCTTTCATAATGAGTGCTGAAAACCGTGATTAAGGCCTTGCAAGCAGATTCAACCAAAATGCAGCTTACTGGTGGTGACTTCATTTAGGTTTTTGAGCAAAATTTCAACATGTAAGCTTACGATGCTTCTTTTCAACAACTACTGCGACTAAAACGCTGTTCTAAGCCAACTTGAGTAACAACAACAAAAAAAAAATCTTGATAATGTAAATTTTTTCAGGTTTGTATGTTTTCAGTAAAATGAGTTTGAGGAAACACTGCTGCTTTTATCAACTAAAACAATCTAAAACCAATTTACAGATTAATATACTAAGACTTTTTAAGCTCTCCTAATTGAAATACACCTTTTAGTAAAGAATGTGACTAGATTTGATAAATGAGTCTTTTGTAAAATCTGAAGTACTCTGTATAATAAGCCACAATACAAATACACTAGTATAATATTTCAAGTAGTTCTACCATTCTGAGAAGGGACCCACTGTTTGGGTTCATCTCTAAAGCAAAAAACTTCTGGCATACTCTTCAGGTATTTAATTTCCAAAGTAAGCAGCCAAGTATCATAATTATCAGTTTGTTCTTCCAGCCAGAAAAGGATGCATTTCCAGTTACACATTATAAATCCATGAGCTGATCCCTACCAGAGGTATGAAAGCTGAGCTAAATTTCAAAACTAGAAGCATCAGAACTGCTACATTTCTCTCTCTCAGCAAGTATCAGAAATAGGAAGCTCATGAAAGAAGAGGTGTAGCTATAGAAGATGACAGAGAAGTAAGCTGGTTTGCCTTTAAATGAAAGTAATTACTGGGTCTATTTACAACAAATTTACAAACTACATTAAAGCAGAAACTGAAAGGGGACACAAATCTACTAGTGGCCTGTATGCCAGGCATTTTTAGAAGGTGGTTAAGTTAGACATGGCAAGTTAGTGTAGCCTGAAAGAATGAATTTCAATCCAGGCTAAAATTCAGAATGGAAACAACAGTTCAACAGCCTCATCATTATGCTATTTGCACACTCCAGTAAACCAACACACATTTTTTATGACTGTCAACTTTCATTTAAAGGGAAGGTTTGACCTGGAATCAGTACCCTAGACAAAGCTGTGTTTCAAAAGTCTTCTGGGTAAAAATCAATACCACTAAATAGGGAAAATAATATGTAGCAGAAGTAATTCTACAACAAGCTAAAGGGAAAAGTGTGAGAGATTTGATTCTATTCTGCTTGCTTGCTTCAGAATGTCAGTTGCTGTTGAGGTCCCCATGTTATGTCTTTTGTTTACTACAATAAAGCAGGCAAAAGTCTGCAAAATGCAGGACAGAGTATATCTATGACTCCTCCTTTATCTTGAACTGCAGTCTTCAGAACTCCCTGAGAGCAGCAGTGTAGTATCTGGTTTCAAGCACTGCCTTGCAAATCATTTAAGGAAGACTCTGTGAATATTTTATAAAGCGAAGGCATTATCAGCAGTATTGCATCATTAAACAGATTTTTACATTTTTACCACTAAATGCTTTATTTTTTGGAGTAACATAGAGCACATTTCATGTTATAAGCTATTCTGGTGAAGAGGCATGCGTGTAAAACACAGGGCACCTTCTCTACATTGATCCTTAGTTTTGGCTTTTGCCCACTTAACATCCACAGTCACCATTGCCTGTATCCTCAAGAAAAGTACATTGATCCAGCACAAACTGAATCTCTCTTGCTAAGAAAAGAACTAAGCTTTACAAGGTTATACAAAATTCTTCAAGCAATCTTTATATTTTAACACTGTTTCTCCCAAGCTCTTCTTCCACTACTGCCAGCTTAAAAAACAAGTTAAAAACATTATTTAAAAAAAGAAATAAGCTTGTATAGAGAAAGACTGTCGGGGGGGGGGGGAAACGATAAATTTTGGCAGATACATGGGGGTTTTTTTGTCATTTTGGTTGGTTTGGGCTTGTTTGTGGTTCTTTGTTTGTGTGTGGGTTTTTTGTTTGTTGGTTTGTTTTGTTGTGGTTTTTTTTTCTTGTTGTTTTGTTTGGTTTGGGATTTTTTGTGATATGTTTTTTGTTTTGTGTGTTGTTTTATTTTTTTTAAACTCCAAGGAGCTTACCTCAGATGTATGAGGTAGCGTAGTAGCCTTTCTTCAGTCTGTTCTTTATTGACAGTTCTCTTGTTTTCTCGTCTCACAGGAACAGAAAAAGTTCTTTGCCGTAGGAATGTTTGATGATTAGCTGGCATTTCTCTCAAGTCATAGATCACCACAAACATCTTCACCACAGTTTTGTTAGGGTTAAATAAGGTCTGAAAAGACAAACCGTTCACTATAACACTCTCTAGGGATGAATTTTTTTTTTCTGTTTCTCAACACTTCAGCTACTACCAATTCCCATTTTTAAATAAAACATCAAACACAACTTAATCTGAACGAAACACTAATATATGATTTCTATTACTTGGCTAATCTGCATCCCTGTTTTGTTTATTTTTTGGTTGGTTGGTCTTAGTTGGGGTTTTTTTGTTGTTGTTTATCATTTGTTTGGGTGTTTGGTTGGTTTGTTGGTGTTGTTCTGTCTACACTTTTCTACACACAATACACTCACAGGAAGCACAGTGGTGGGTTCCACTTTGAAACCAATGTGTTAACCTTGACTGGGTTCTCAAAGAAGCAGATTGTTGGTTCTAAGCAATGGATGGGATTTACTTTCTGATTTTATTAAAAAAATTTAAAAAAAAAAGTGATGTTAAGATGCTACAAAATTTATTTAAAAGAGTATTTAATCTTAATCGCTTTAGAAGTTCAGAATTTGGACTGTGGCCTAATTATTTCTTCAAAGCCACAGTATTCCCAACTGTTCTGAATCTTCTGTAACTGATTTTAAGTCTCTTCACAGCACAGATGGGTTCAAAGTTTGGGATTTTTTTGTCCCACAGATTACACACAGATTTCTACTTTGAATAGCTACAGTGTCCACAGAGATGCACATTTCCACTGCTAGGTTCATACTCCTCTCCAACAACCTCATCTCCTCTGCATGACTTTCTTGGTATTAGTGGTTTCAAGGCACCTGTACCTGCTGAGTACATACCACTTGTATTGTTCCTGAAGGCGGTACTCGATAACCCCTTTTACCAAGGGACTCTAAAGTAATGACACCCTAAGAAAATAAAGGACACACATTTAGTTCACAGGGAGAGATACAAACAAATCAAAGTGTTCTATTCATGTAATTGTATTTATTCAAAAAACAACTGGTAATGTATAAGAACTCAAAACAGAGAAGGCAATGAATTTAAGATGCAGGTAAAAATCAACAGTAGGAGCCTTACAGATACTTTGGACAGTCATTAAAAGTTGTGCAATAGGGGTACATTCTCTTCTTGAAACAAGATCAAAGTTTCCACATCTTCAAACTAGCAGACAGGGAGCAGGGGTGAAATAGAGCTTTCTTTTCAAGATGGCTTGTTAGTTAAAATGGAAGATTTGTCTCCTCTTTTCCATTTTTATATCACCTACAATCACACCACTAAAAATCTCACAGAACTAATGTCTGCTTTTCAAGGGAAGCAGATGCACTTAATTTTCCATTCTAATCCAAACTTTAGCAGCAGTGACATCTGCTTTTGTACCAGCTGTGATCTATAGAGCATCCAAGTGTCCCACAGGGCACTGTAACACTGATGAGGTTGCCCTTCGGGTACTTCCCAAGAGCACTGTTGTACACCACTACACTGGACTTTAAAAACAAACAACAAACAAACAACAGCACACACAAAAAAAACAACCAATCAACCAAACAAAAAAGGCAGAATAAAAAGCTATACAAACAGAAACAATGTTTCTGATGATGGAAGCACTATATAAATGTTATATTAATCCTGGGAGACAGCCACTGTAGCATGTTTACAGCCTGTGGAAAAGCCTGAAACAATGAAACCAGCTAGGAAAATAAGCAATGCTATTTAACCATTTGAGGAACATCAGTATCCCTTCACCTCCTGGAAAAATCACATGAAATAATCTAGAAAGATGAAAGCAAAACAATAGATTCTTCTTTGCAGTAGTTAAGAGATATACAAGTTTAAACTTTATTACTCAAACTCAACTTTCAAATTTTCTGAATGATTTTAAAAACATGTCAGAAATATGGCAAGTGCTATGAATTTAAAATCTAAATATCAGGATAATCTGATGATCACTTTACATACATGTTTAAAACAGACTATTTACTATCTTTTAGACAGACATTCACATATGAAATCCTCTGTCATCTAGATAACATTGAGGTTCCTTGACATGCACTCAGAAGAAGTCTAGCCATCTGATTCAAGGCTAGCATGCAAGACATAAATTGCTTTTTACAAGGAAGCACTTTAGATACCCAAAAACCTTACTATCATTGTAGAAATGTGGAATAGAATTAGCACACAGATACTGAGAACACAAATACTGTGTCAGTGTGAACCATGGAATTTGTGAGAGTGCTGCACATCGTGCTAGCTCACACAGTATTCACTTTAAAAGCAAGGCTTGAACAACTTCCGAGTCTAAGGTCTCCATCAGCAATTGTACCTTGGCCTGCACCTAAGCCACTTGCTAGCAGAGTGGTTAGTTGCCCAGGGCAGCTGCTTGTTGGGACAACAAAATGCCTCCTGTTAAGCCCAGCTTTTGCCTCAGTGCCTATTTTAAGTTGGATGAATAAAAATAGAGGGGTTTGATCAGTCCAGTGTGGATGGAAGGAGACAAATACATTTAGCATCCCAAGATAAGAGTAGTTGGATGGTGGTGCAGAGCAATGGGAGGAAAAGCACTAGTTAGGGAAAGGAAGAAGGGACAGAAGAACTCCATCATAAACAGCTGAAAAGAACCTAGGTCCCTGCAAATCCCCACTTCTTGAACCATCTACTCCCAGAGCTCTTGTTCTTTAACTTCACCTATCAGAACTGAAAATAAACCCAACCACACACTTACCATGTAAGGAGAGGGTGCATTATCATCTGAAACACTGTAGAATGACACTTCAACTGGCAGAGTCATGTGTGTGGGACAAAAGACTCCACTTGCTCCCACTTCTGCTGTGAAACCCTCCACGACACCGAGTGGGTCTAAGCGAAAATTCAGGACAGACTCCTGAAAAAACAAAACAAAACAAAACAAAAAAAAAAAAAAAAAAAAAAAAAAAAAAAAAACAAAACACAAACCCACATACAGCTTAAGCTGGGAACACCTGAAAATATAGCAAAACTAAGCAGCCAACAGCAGCAAGGTGAATGTGGCTTAAGAGCAAGCTTTATTCTACTGAAATTAGTGCAAAGCCCACAGAGAATTTTATTACAGCAGGATCTATGCATGATTTTCCTTAACATACACTACCTGAAAAAATAATAATAATAAAAAAAATCTAGAACCTGTAACTTCCTTCAATATATTCACTCCATAATTCAAAAATACAGAGTATGATACAACTTGTAAACACATCAGCTCTTAGTTGTTGCTGTTTGGCATGCTACATGAAGTGAAAAGCTGGAGGCTACACTTGAAATACACTCTCTTTACTACAGTGATTTCTCACAGTTTTTGTGACATATTAAGTAGACTAAGTGAAAATGTAAATCCTTTTTTTCTAGGTATATACATTTTATAGATTTATACAAATTGTATATATAATTTTATATATATACAAACATGCACATTATATAGGTTTATGCATTATAAACTTGAACAATTGCAGTTTTCAAATCTCATGTAAGTTAACAGAACACCTTAATCATAGAATACCAGGCTGGAAGGGACCTCAAGGATCATGTAGTCCACCCTTTAATTTCACAGTAGTGGGAAAATA
>JANHGN010016881.1:2369-17636 GCA_024605025.1 Megaceryle maxima
GGCCTCCCTCCCGCCCACCCCATCACCGGGAAACTCCCACCAGCGCTGGGCAAGGCTGGGCAAGGCCGGGCCGGGCCAGGCCGAGGCGCTCGGCTGGGGCTGGAGCCGCCCGAGGTGTCCCGCGGTTCCGCTCAGCCCGGAGGCGGCAGCGGGACGGCGCCACCCGCCCAGCCCGGGAAGCTCCCAGGCCCGCCAGGGCGGAACAAGGCCGCGGGAGCTGTGGGGGGATGGAGTCCCCTGGGGAGGGTCTCCCCGCCCCGAGACACGGAATGGATGTTTCCGACCGAGCGCCCCTCCCCTGGCTGCCGTCACAGAGCCCGCTGGCCAATGAGAGAGCGGCAACCCCGCCATGTGGGTGTGTCTCTCCTGCCCCGCCCCTGTCAGCGCGCACCCGGGGGCGGGGGAGCCCCGCGCGCCACTGGTTCCTCCCGCCCCCGAGACTGTTTGTCCTCGCACGTGCGGACCGTCACGTGACGAGTAGGGAACCCCGCCCCGCGCGTCCTGCGACTGGGAGCGGAAGTCCCCTGTATCTATGGTTCCGAGGAGGAAAGAGCGTCCCCCTCATCTCTATGGTTGCGCTGGCGCCGCGGGGCCGACGGGAGGCTGGCGGACTATGTACATTTTTCCCTCATTACCTCACAAGTAGGGAGGAGGCTGCCGGGATAGCGGAGGACCTTCCCTCGGCCTCGCTCTAGTCCTCCAGCTCCCCTCGCTGCCCGGCGGCCCCGGGAAGCCCGGCTCCCGGTCTGGCCGCGACGGGCCCTGCCCCCCTCCCCCCGCCCACCGGGCCCGCTTCTCTGAGGAGCCTCGCCCAGGCCCATGGCTCCATGAGGCGGGAGAAGGAGGCGGCGGCGGCGGGGCAGCAGCGGCGGCGGCTGGGCTGAGGCGGAGGAGAAGCCGCGTCTGGCCCGGGACGGGTGCAGGAGGTGGGCGAGCCCCGCGGGAGGGGGGGAAGGCGCCGGTGTCCCGGCCGCCAAGGGGTCAACGGGTGGAGGGGCGCCCGCTCCTGGCGCCCCCTGGCGGCGGCGGTTCTGCCCCGCCGGGGGGGGCGATGCCGGGGCTGCGCCCCTTGGGGCGGCCGGGCTGAGGCGCGGGGGAGGCCGCGGGGTCTCCCTGGGCCCCGTCCTCCGGCGCGGAGCTGGCGCAACCCCCGGGAACGCCGCCGGAAAGTTTGTATCCGAGCGCGCGGAGCGCGTCTCGCGGCGGGGCCGGGGGCGGGAGGGTGGACGGCGGGGCCCGGGCGGCCGTCCTGTGCTTGGAGGGCGGGGGCGCGGACTTGTCCCGCCACCGAGGGGCGGCCTTCCCGCTGTGTTGCGGGGCGGGCGCTCCGGTTCGAGGGTGCGGGTGACACCCCCCGCCCGACCGCGGGTGAGAGCAGCGGGGCGCTCCTGAGGAGCGCCGGCACCGGGGCGTTGTACCGGGCTCTGGCGGGCGATCCGGCTCCAGTCAGCAAGTAGCGGGCGGAGGCCCTTTGCAGAGTCAGCATCTCACTGGTCGGTACGTGCCTCGTTGTTCTGTGCAGAAGTTGCTCCCTTGGGCAGGGGGAGCTCGGAGGCGAGTAGCCGGTGAAGGCCTCCCGCGGCGCGAAGTGCGGTGTCCTTCGCTGAGCCGAGCTGGGGTCGGTGCAGCCGCCTTTGTTAGGCCCCTTTTGCCTGCTGCAGGGGATGATCTGTGGAAGAGACCTCTTTTCTGCCCTCTGCCACGTCTACTGTTTAAATTGAAGAGTTACGCTTTTGAAAAAAGCATTCCCCAGAACGCAGGTAGCCTTCAGCGATCAAAGGTTCATCTCTCCTAGCACCCTCCCTTGAGCTGTAGTAGAGCGCTGAGAAAATTACATCCTTACTTTGTCAAAGTTATACTTTTCTTTTTTTATTTATTAATTTTTTATTATTATTACAAAGGTAGAGATAAAAAGAAGAAGGATAGTTTTCATTAGATCTTATAAGTTGTTTCTTATGCACGTTATATTTCTGAAACCTGGAAGTGAGGATTCCTAAGCAGAGTAAGCAGTGACAGTGTACGTGTTGTGTTGAGGCACATCTCTCAGCATGTTTTGTACCAGTTCTGGTTCAGTTCAGGATTGTAACGACTTGTGATGGCCAGTGAAACTTAATGATTAAAGTTTACATTGTGTGCAGGTGTGGAGAAGGGAAGGAATTGTCACACCATGAATTTTAGTGCATGTCACACACCCCCCTCACCGTGTGTATTTGTGCTGTCAGTTCAGCCATCAGTTGGAAGATCTGGAGGGGTGCTCCAGTGGTTAAAGAAGTAGCGAGGTACTCCCAGGAGCCGAGTGTGATTTACAGTTCTCCATGGTGTTCTTTGACTTACATGTCTGTTCTTTTACCCCCATTTGACAGACAGGGAACTGTTTTTCCCTCCCTCTGTGTGTTTAGGTCTCATAGTGACGTTGGTATTACACACATTTAAGTTTCTACAGTTGATGTGTGGTCCTTGTCAATCTTTGTTCACTTTTGTCTGCAGAGGCTTTCCTCCTTGTATGTCTTCCCCCCCTTCTTGTGATGCAAAAGCTAGCATTCTCTTCTTTGCAAGCAAAACATTGTTCTGGGTTGTTTTTTTGTTTTGTTTTTTCTTACCATATTTGTTTCCTGCTGTTACTGCTACCCTCTGTTCAGACTGTGCACAGTCTTTAGCTCTTCCTCTCCTGCATATCTTACTGTACACCCTATGTCTTTACTTACGAGCTGTATCGATTTATGTAAGCCTAGAAAGTAAATGCAGATTCTAGTTCATGGAGTCTGGAAAATAGTCTGTTGTTTAGAAAATGGTGGTTCGATGCTTGTAGTTTCCCTTTGTGTCTTGCTTGGGCTAAGTTAAGGGCAGCGCCCCTGGGATTCTAACCCTGAAGGTGTCACTCGGAGCTGTTGTCACTCTTCTGTTGAGAATGGGCGAGGGAAATGCACTTGTGGTTTTTCAGTAGCTTGTTTGCCGTAGGTGCAGGCACTGACCGAGGGGGAACAGATCATCTGGAAAAGCAGCAGATGGGGTATAGCTGTAGTCCCATTTTTTTGCTATTTTTTTCTTCTGTTCTCCTGCAGTTTCATTCCCTTTATAGGAAGGCTGGTTATGTGGAGGTTTTTTTTACTTGGTTGTTTGGGGTTGTTTTGGTTTTTTTTTGGTGATGAGCTGCCTATTACAGTCTTCAATACACCTCACCAATAACTTTAAAAGTGCGATTTCATGCATACTGTGTACACACTGTTTCAATTTATGTGTAAAAACACCCATTCTACTTGCTGAACTGGCAAGTTTTGTGGTTAGCTGTGCATTGTGAGGGTTTTCTTCCTTCTTTTGTTACAAAATCAAACCTCTCTGACACCTTAGCAGAAGCGAGGAAGCAGCTGTTGGTTTATCACCTGTAACTGTTTTGTGTATTGCTTTCTCCCTCCCCACTCCCTCCTTGCCAGGGTTCTGCAGTGCTCCAGGCAGCAAGTTTTGAAGCAGGATGGGAAAAAGACGCTGTGTTCCTCCACTTGAGCCCAAGCTGGCAGCTGGCTGTTGTGGGGTAAAGAAACCCAAGTTGTCTGGGAGTGGAACGCACAGTCATGGGAATCAGACCACAACTGTACCAGGCTCCAGTTCAGGTCCTCTTCAGAACCACCAGCATACAGACGGGAATAATGGAAGGGAGAACGTATCTGACTTGACTTTGGGCCCAGGAAATTCCCCAATTACTCGAATGAATCCCACTTCAGGAGCTTTGAGCCCACTTACTCGGCCCAATGGAACTGCCAACAGCACCAAGAACCTGGTGGTGACAGCGGAGATGTGCTGCTACTGCTTTGATGTACTCTACTGTCATCTCTATGGTTTCCCTCAGCCACGACTTCCTCGATTTACCAATGACCCCTAGTGAGTAAATCCATGTATGGGAGGAAAGCTGAGAAACCAGCACCCAGAGCTGTGGTTTGGTTGGGGAGGGATGAAAGTTTCCCCCTGGGGAACAGGAAAACTGGTGTGCAGGGAGGAAGGGGGGCATTCCTTTGTCTACCAGAAACAAAAAATGATGCGCTTAAGTGCATGAAAGAGTAAAAATACCCTGTTATGTTTGTTGGTGGAGATGAGTGGAGATTTGAAGAGTGACTTTCAAGAGAGAACATGCTTAGCTCTACAGAGAGATAGGCAAAATAAGAGGAAGCATGGTGATCCTGTGGTTCCTCAGCTCACAGTCTGATGTGTTGCATAAGACGTTGCATACTTTATTGAGGAGTACAAACCCACTTCATGATAACACTGTTAAAGTTTGCTGCCTTGGTAAACAGATTACTTTGCAAAAAATTAACTGCACTGTGCCTCCCATAAAACTGTAGTAAAAGAATGAGTGAAACTGAAATTAGATTTTTTGGAAAACAGAAAAATGATGTCATTAATTTGAAGAGGGTCCTGCTTCTAATGTCAGGCGCTAACTTGGTGAAGGGGCAAAGGGAGAGACTTCCTTCTGCAAAGCAAATGGAAAGGGAATAAAGTAAGAAGTTGAAACAAAAATTTGTCAGTTGTGGAACTGAAGAACTGTTACGGAAATAGTTCCAGTTGCTAATATGGGGAGAAATGGAGAGACAACATTCAAGGATGATACCAAGGTTAAGAAGAAAGGAGGTGTGTATGAGAAGTGAGCAGAAGGATTTATGAAAGCATTTTGCTTTGGTGAGATTTAGCTAATGTTTGTCTGAAGGTTGAATGCATAAGTGTGGAAATGTTAATGTTGTTAAAATGTTCAGTGGAAGAGTTATATGGGAAAGATCAATGACAGATACACCCTCTGACACTCCTCCAGGGGCCACCTCCAGAACAACAGATGAAATAAAAAGTTGTTGACATCCTTAATTTAAGTTAATGAATTTTAAATTGATGTAAAGGAACAATGGCTTAAACAGGTCAAGGACTTTTTCCGTGTATTAAATGTCTCCCTACATTATTGGCTGCCAGTGTAGATGCAGGTTGTGCTTCCATGCAGTTATTATCCAAGCAGGATTATGGATACATATTCTGAATGCTACTGCAAACTAAGCTGATAATATTGTAAATACAAGTGAATAGAGAGAAATTCTGGGCTAGAATACAGAATGATTTTGGGGAGTCCCCAAATGGAAACATTTCTTTTGTTGTTTTTGGTAGCTAAGCTACATAGGCTTCTTCTAGAAAGTGATACGTTAGTCTGCTTATTATTTTGTGACTTGAAATGCAGAGAGTTTCTTGTTTGGGTTGGTTGGTTGGTTGTTTTTTCTGCTGTTCTGTTCTTAAGTCAGTAAGAGAGATTGTTTTACACAGATTTATTATTTTGGCGTTAAAGGAGATTTCTAGATGGATTTGGATGCTGGTTTTGTTGACTGGTTTCAGAAGGGGCATTCTTACAGGAATCTCAGCTGTTTGAATTTTATGTCAAAATTTGAAAAGGTAAAAATGTTCATTGAGCATTTCGGAGCTGATAAATTATTTAAGTCTTTTACATCAGCACTCCAAAGCAAAACTGGTTTTTCCCTTTTCTTCCCCTCCAGGCGAATGCCTGCCTGAATTTTCTTCTGTTTTTAGCATTTATGCTCTTGCTTCTAGCAAATAGTTGTATGTACCCTGGGGAAAAGCATGGGGTTTGCTGTCTTTTTGAGCAGCACATAGGGCTAATCTGTTACACTTCAGACAGTAATATAGTGAACTTCAAGACAAATGTTATCAAAATGAAAATACATAAATAATTTCAATTGTTCTTTAAAACATAATTAATGTCAATATAAGAGATCTTTGAACAAACCAAAGGTATACACCAGAAGTCTCTCTGGGCAGATAGCAAAGAGGCTGTTGATAGAAGGAACAGAAAGACATGCAGGTTTTTCCAGACCTGTTTCTCGGATAACAGATCTTTTAAATTTGTGCTTAACCCTAACATAAAGATTGAAGTAGTCATCAGGGTCAGGATACAGGGTAAACAGGGTAATAACATAAAAGTTACAGGGTTATGACCTGAAAACCATGGTGAAATTCCAGTTACTGGCTTGAGAAGATAGGCACATGGACAACCCTCTTTATAGGAACTATGGAGCTGGTAGGTACCTATGCAGTACTCGCCTGTTAGCAAAAACGTTCACAAATTGATGTAGAGAAGGTAGCATTGGAAGACTTGTAGTTATGTCTGAATTAACTTGGTAAGTGAAGAAAATAGCCCCTATGCTATCCAGGTTACTGAAAACAGTACCTTTTTGAACTCTCACGGCATGCAAACAGTTAATTGGTTACTTCTTCCAATTCTGTACTTCAGTCTTAGATTTTTTTCAATAGTAGATATTACAATCGGGTACTAAAACTACACTGAACATGTTTCTGGTTGCAATGCAAGACAGATAAGATACTTGCATCATAAAATCTGTGCCGTGAAGGCTTTTCTTCCTCATACAAGCTAAATTCTGATTTGACCAAAGAATATTTTGCTGCTTTAAAATTCCCTTTGTATTTGCAATTGGAGAAGCTAGTTTCTAGTTGCTGAAATTCCCCTGTCAGATTAGCAAACCCTCATCAAACACACCTAAGTAGGATGTTGTGGCTGGGGCAGAAGTGGTTGGTATAATCTGCTGAGGATATGACTGCAAAGTAGCAGGAAGTGCTTTTGGGTGAACACGGTTAAAAGGTTGTTATGACTTTTCTCAATACATCTGGGAAATACACTTTTCAAGGAGGGGCTATGGAAGTCGACTTAATATCAGCTGCACCTGCAGTTTGCTAAGTGCAGTTATTCTTCAGATACAGAAACAATCTATTTTCTACAGTGAAAAACTTTAAGTCAAATTTTGTATACTTATACAAACTCACACTTTTTTTTTGGTTTTTTTTTATGCCTTAGTTGTTATGACCGCAGTGAAAAACTGTTTAAGATGTGCTTTAAGCTATTTTAAAATATGACAGTCTTCTGAATGTAATTATCCTGTCCTTTCTGGTAATATCTCTTCTATTATAGACACAGAAAGCTGTGTCACAGCTCATTGGAAACATCTTTTTTTTTTTCCTTCTTTTTCTTTTTTTTTCTTTTTTTTTTTTTTTCTTTTTTTTTCTTTTTTTCTTTTCTTTAGAAGGGTAAAGAGGTGAATTGGAAATGTGAACCTGTAATTTGAATCAGAGAAGAAATTCACTTAGATTTGCATTCTGTCAGTGATGCTTTGCATTTTCTCCCTTTTTTGTTTGGGGCGAGTATCGCATGGGCTAAGTAATGGTTTCAAACCTTTAATTAGATTAAGCTAAATTTCTGTTGAACTTGTGACAGTAATGTTTCTCAGAAATCTCCTTGGTAAGTTTAGCATCTTTTCTTCTGGTAAGCTTTCCGATGTATTTTCTTTCACTCTGTTTCTACATATGGTAGCTAGATGAAAGTGTAGAGGAATGATATTCTGCAAGCACCTTCAAGTGTTGTTGGGGAACTGAAACAATAAATCTTCTGTCTTGGGCAAGCAACTATAAGGTGACTGACAGTTGTGGAAGAATGTTTCCACTTCCTCTCTGGGCAAAGTACTTCACAATTATCACTTAAAGGCTATTTACTGGTTTAGGTAGTAGTTCTTCTGTTGGTCACAGCTGGTAACTGGATCCTGAATGATGGATTATGCTGTGATAGAGGGTTTTTTAATTCCATTGTTGCTCTGAGAAACATCACTGGGCAGTGCTTTATCACTACGGTTCAAATTACGTTCTAAGTACCTAGATGTAAGAAGCTCTATTGCCTGTATTTGAGAAATCATCCCCACGACATGCTGGTTCTACTGTCTGAACAGAATATTTTAGTATTTTTTGTGATATTTGCTGCAAAGATATATTGCTTACAAGACCTTTGAGAGTTTGAGGAAACTAAGTGTCTGAGCTTTGTTGTTATTCTGTCTTCATGTTTTAGATCTCCTGTGAATGTCTGTTTAATCTCAGAAAATTATTTTCTTAACACTCCATATTTTCTATCATATTGCATAACCTTTTAAAGTTCAATAGAAATTCATCGACTGATATGTGGAATCACTAATGACTTTCTCATTTATGCTTAGCCTCAAAGTGACCACGTCTTGTATTCAGTACTCTGTAAGCTGAAAAAGTAAGATCATTCATCCTGTTTTTATAATTAAATCAGCATCGTCAGTTGCCTTGCAAAATTTTCCAGATGTTCAGACATTCTTGTAGAGCTGTAGCCATCATTGTCCTTTTTTTACTGTTTCTCTCTACAGCTGTTTGCAATTTCATTCACTTCTGTAGGAGTGAACTTTTTGCATTTAATATGCACAGTCATCTTTACCTGTTTAGATCTTCATGGAGCTCATCTGAATACTGTTCTGAACTTCTTATACTTTGAGGCTTAATCATGCCTTCTAGTTTAACAGATTGAAATGAGCCTGCTGAATTTGAAAATCTACTGTTATGCCTGTAAATTCATGATAATAGACAGGAAAATAGAAATCCATGTGATGTTTGAATGGGAACAATATAGTGATTTAGGTGTGTGTTCAACAGGAGAGAATATGTGTAAATGTAAATCAAATGTAAGGTAAGCAAAAGATGTGAACATAAACTATTTGGGCACTAGGGATGGACCTACAAGTCAGATTCTCATGGAAATAACAGGGAAAGAAAAAGAACTAAGCTTGCTTTTTATCCTGTTTAAAAAAAAAAAAAATAAGAGAGAGAAAAGCTTGTATTGCAAACCCGAATTACAGATGTTATGCAGAATGCATGGGGATCTTTCCAGTTCAATGGTACTATAAATAAGTAATCTTATTTGCTTCACCCATATTAATTTTTATATGGGTTGTCATGTAAACTAGTGGATGCTACTAAGTGAGGTCATTACTCGGAGAGTTAATCAGTGGGTTCAAATAAACATCTCTCTCATTAGATGACAGCACAGAGTCTGACCAGGACGGTGTCGGTGGAGGGCTTGCAGAGTACTAGCAGAGAGAAGGGCGTATGATGAAAAGGTGGGGGAGCTGTGGGGGGCTCTCCCTTGGGGGGGGGCATTGTTGCTAGATAGCAGGTGAGAAAACATGCCTACTGGGGATTATTAGGGAGAGAAAGCAAGTGCATGCATGTGTGCTCTTTATCACCTTTTTGGTCTCCCCTTAGCAACCAAGTATCTCTAGAGGATGGAGTATCTCTTTTTTGCCTTTTCAGTCCACTCTTTGTAACGTGGAAGACGGGGCGAGACAAGCGGCTTCGTGGCTGCATCGGGACCTTTTCAGCCATGAATCTTCACTCAGGACTCAGGGAATACACATTAACCAGGTAATTATGTTGAAAATGAAATGAATCTGAAATTAGCTTAATTTGCAGAGGATCTAGAAGAATTGAAGGTTAAGATGCTGGATCAACATAGTTCAAGTTAATATGCTTCACAATAAAATAAACCTGAGAAAGTACAATAGTTAGGGTGAGGTAATATATCAGGATTTAGTGGAACATCTTTGCAACAGGTGAATTTTGGTTGATGTTTTAAGGCTAATGTCGACTTTGTCTTGTATACTAACAGTTTTGACATGTTACATAGCACAGAATTTCTCTCCAGCTGCAGTAAGTGGAGGACAACATCAGGAAGCTTGCACTACTGTTTGTCTATTACAGCTCGCTAGATTAGGAAGAGATGCAAATAGCTTTCTCTGCAGTAGGAAACACAAGCATTTTTCACAAAGGCATAATCAAAAAGGGAATAATTGAGCATCTGACACTTAATTTGGTGCTTGTATTAGGCAATATATCTCCTCTTTTCTTTAGTGCACTTAAGGACAGCCGTTTCCCCCCCCTGACCCGCGAGGAGCTGCCCAAACTGTTCTGCTCTGTCTCCCTCCTCACTAACTTTGAGGATGCCAGTGACTACCTGGACTGGGAGGTGAGAACAGGTGCATTTGGAACTCTGCATCACTCTCTCGTTCCATTTGGGTTCGGGTTAGTACATGGTGATGTGTCTCCTTCATTACAGGGGTGTATGGGGATAGAAGAAACTGGGAATACAAGAAATGGGGCTGGAAAACTAGAAGGGAGGAAGCGGATGGGCTAGCAGTATGCTTTTGGTTGGGAGGGGCTCTGAATGGGAGTAAGACATGAAAATGTTATATGGATTTGGCCCAATAGGAGGTAGGTGTAAATACATGCATAAAAACCTGGGAAGTATTTTGATGTTGTGAATAGAAATTGGGAATAAAAAGCAGTTAAGACTGAAGTTATTAATTGTTTTTTAGGACCTTGCACACAAAAGCATATTTAGGACTTTGTGGTTGGGCTATTCTAGGCATGACTTTTGCGTAGAGATACTGTCTGGCTTGCCCAGCATACAGGATGGAAATCTGTCAGACTTCTGACAAGACTTACTTCAGGAGAAGTGGCAGGGAGACTGGTTAGGCTCATTTGAGAGAGGTGGCAGAGGTCCTTTATGCTGCTAAGAGAGACTTGTCTGGCAAGGACAGAGAGTGAGGAAGAGAATGTCCTTTTCCAGGAAAAAGCCAAACTGGCCATAGAGAGAGAGCTACACAGTGTTATGGGAATGAGAACTCGATCATGGACTCAGTGCTAGCAAACACCTCTTATTTGGCTGTTCATTTCCATCTATAGGTTGGGATCCATGGGATCAGAATAGAATTCATCAATGAAAAAGGTGTCAAACGCACAGCCACGTATTTACCTGAGGTTGCTAAGGAACAAGGTGGGTTTGAGATGGCAGACAAACATGTTAACACATTGTGTCACAGAATTGGGTAACATAAATGGATGGATTTTGGGTTTGGATTGCAATGCTATCCTCATAGTAGTGCCATGGAGCCACCAGACTTAATCTGGATAACTGACACATGATACAGCTGCTGCTGGGTTTTCATCTGGCCTTTATTTCATCCCACATCTGTGCACAGTTGTATCTTAGCGTAAAAATGTCTTAGGGCTTAAGAAATAGAGGATCTCAAAGTATGGATCTTCCAGCTTCATTCAGCGTTGCATCTTTCCTCTTCTATGTTTCTCCCACCAACTAGGATAACTGCAGGCTGCACAGCACCAACAGGAGTGTCCCTTTCCTCCTCATTCTTGCTAAAGTAGCATCCTCCAGATGAGGGCAGGAAACAGGGCCCCTCTGGAGCATACTTCCCACTCAAATATAATAGCGGTCACCATGGTAACTGCTCAAAATATTGCCTCCTTTCCTCCACCTAGCAGAGTGGAGTGGTCGCATCCTCCTGGCTCTGGGGCAAAAGACTAAGGTAGGAATTTTAACTCTGATCTCTCACATAGCAGTGCACTGTGCTATCACTAGAGCATCAGGTTGATCCCAATTTGTCTATGTAAAGAGCTAAGTATTATTTTAAGGCTTAGAAAGCTAAACTTGAGTGTCACGTGATAAAACAGTTTGGGGTCCCTGCAGCAGAAGCAAGGCACAGACCTTTGTAAGAAGAGAGGTCATATGGAAAATGGAATTACTGTTTTATAGACCAGTTCCAGTATGAGTTACAAGGGGCTGGCATGTGCAGATAGTGTGCATGCATAAGACCATGTATGTCTCATTCAACACTGGTACTTCTAAAGCTCAAAGATTCCTGTTTAGTTGTTTGCTTTTCTAGAGGCCTTTTAATGCAACTCTTGTCTTTATGAAACATCATTTTTATATTGAAAAAATTTCCCTTGCTTCTCTTTTTCAATAGACTGGGATCAGATCCAGACCATAGACTCCTTACTCAGGAAAGGTGGCTTTAAAGCTCCGATTACCAATGATTTTAGGAAAACGATTAAACTCACCAGGTAAGTGGATATATTTGTTGTCTTTTATTTTTACTTTATGGTGTTTTGTGGGTAATTTAAAGTATTTGTGCTTGATGTAAGTCTTCAATGCCTCTTTCAGATGAAAGATGTAGTCTGAAAGACAAAATCATAAATGTCACGTTAGGCATCTAATGTATACGGAATGAAGTGCAATATATCAGTCTATATAGGATCAAAGTTAACATTTTCTAAGAGAAGTGCCACTGGTAATACAATCATCCACATGAAGGATCAAAAGCAGCAGAATCTTTGAAAGTTAAAAAGGTCAATTTTTCTGTATCTTTACAATGGAGTTCCTTTTCTCATCGTGCTCATCTGTGGATAGCGTAGCTATTTGGAGGTGACAGCTGTCTTAAAACCAAACCATGCTCAGATTTAGCTGTTTTTCATAATTTGCTTGCTTTTCTATACCACCAGCTGTCCTATTGGTTTCAGCTCCCTTTATGTTAGTAAAAACTGGGACATTCCAATTTTTGTATAGAAACATTAATTTATCAGGTCATTCCTTACCTCTGGAGAATTGAGGTGGATATGCAGGTTTTTTTAACAGGAGAGAACAGGATGAATGTTTTCATTAAATGTGGTGTAACGTGGACTTAGTGCAATTCACGACTGCATTGAAGTTATCTGTCGTGTAATGTGCTTTAGAAGCACACAGAAATCTCTGCTCTCTCAGATGGGACTTCATGATTTGTGAATTCTGATTGTACAATGTGGACTAAATCATATCTATGCTATAATAAATGTCCCTTTACCCAACTCTCCACCATTTTCTTTCACTATCCACTGAAGTCATTAATAGGAAAATACTGGGATTTAGTCTCTGAAATTGTCATCTTCTAGCAAACTTTTCATGCCTTTTTTCCCCACAGCAGGTGTATAAAAAGAACACAAATAGATCATTTGTTTCCCTGTGTTACTTCAGGAGTCCCCCTTATTATGATTGTCTTGAATGGGACTCAACACTAATTCAAGTTTACATGGGTTATTCAGGCTGCTGCATGAGGCAGTATCAAAGCAATTACTGAAGTTAGTGAGTTCCTCTTGGTCCTTATTGGCTGTGAGCTAAAAGGGATCTTCAGTGGATGTTTTTAATTCCTTCATATTGCATAGTCTGTTTACATTGATTTTTTTTTTTTTTCTCCTGCTGTTCCCATAGGTACCGCAGTGAGAAGGTGACAATCAGTTATGCAGAATACATGGCTTCCCGTCAGCATTGTTTCCAGAATGGCACTCTTCATGCCCCTCCCCTCTACAATCATTACTCCTGACACACGGCTGCATGACCAGTCCCACTCCCCAGTTGCTGCCAATGGCTATGACATCATTGGGGCAGATGCCTCCTCTTCCTGGTCCAGTTACTTCTATTACTGCACCATTTTATGATGCTAGCTTCCGTTGCCAAGTCTGCCTTCCAGCTGACCTGGGGGGAGGATGAGAGCATGACAGAACTTCAGGGGCCCAAGCCTTATCTCAGCCTTCCCTCCGAACGGGGGTTCAGTCGGATTGGGGCTCCATGCCTACGAACTGTCGTGAGGTGCAGAAGACCTCTAGGAGTGAAAGTGCCACTTTGGACTGATCTGTTCTTGTGTGTAACCAACACTCCAGAAACTTGAGTTGTTTGTTATGGAAGCCCCCCCAGATCAAGTAGGAGCATTCCCCTGGCAGCCTGGGCAACGGAGTCCAACAAAACATTTTTTAGGTTCTTTTTAATTTTTTTTTTTTAACCTCTGGTATCTGTTGTCTACTGAGAGCTGATTGCAGTCCCCACACATCACAGGCAGACATTATGATATTGGGGCAGGTTGAACATCTGGATAGCACTCCATCCTCATGGACAGAAAACCCTTAGAGGTTAAAAACCTTTGGATGTTATTGAAATGAACCCTGGAAGGCTTTAATTATCATATCCCATTGTAGGTTGGATTCTTTAGAAATCCCCTTGGTTTAAAGTTTCCTGGGTTTTCAGACAGTGCTTCATGCTGGAGCCTGCAATGAAACCAAATGCTGTTACACTGTAAGAGAGCAGCATGGCACACGCTGTGTATGCGAAGGACAAGGTACTTGGGTGTCCCTGGGCAGTTCTCTCTGTTACAGATAAGTTTTGTGTCTCAGTACTTGTAACAGAGCCTGACTGGATTAGGGATGAGGAGGGATTTGCAGGACATTGACTGTAGTCAGAGAAGTGAGACTAGTGACTGAAATTTGTTTAACTTAAGCTAACAGTCTCGGGGACCTTCCTTTTGATAGGACAGCCACTTTCTCTGGTGTGACTTGATCTTGAGAACTTTGACTATTCCAGTTTATAGCAGGCCTATGGAATAGAGTTTTGTAGTTTCACTGGTAAGTTTTCTTATTCAGCTTGGTCATTACCACATCAAGGCAACGAGTGGGAAAACCAGTATTACCTAAACAGCGTGAAACTCGTGTGCATTCTGTATTTCTTCTCCCATCATTGATGATTCTAAGAAATACTCTTAAGAGGAAGATAACTAGTTGTTATTTGGCAATGTCATTAAGGGACGTCAAACTCTGAATTACAACACTCCCAGTGAAGTCACTGGACTTCAGAATGAAATTTTGTGAGGTTTTCCTTTGTTTTCCAAGTTTCTGGAAGGTCAATGATCAGAAAAGAAAATACAGGTGCATAGCAGAGTAATGGCTGTTTGGTTGCATGTATCTTTAAGGCTTGCTTGTGTGTGATAATGATGGCTTTTAAAATTGGCTGGTGTTTCAAGCCTGAAATTCTTTCCTGGTATGGCAGGGAACAGGGCTGGTAGAAAGCTCGGAACTGCATCTTGCTGCTCCTTCTGCTCCTAGAGAAGACAACGGAATTGTGCAGTTTTGCTTCATGTTGGTGTAATGCTCCCCTGCCAGAGGAGAGAGGTGTAAGGGAAAGGAGGGGTCCTACTCTGGATAATGGTGCAATAACGACCCAACTTTCCTCCTGTACTGGGTCATTCTCAAAAATTGCCACTTTTCCCTTGTGATGTTGTTGAAAAGCAATTGAAGATTTAAGGGATTTGTTTCATGATTTCCTGCTGCTGAGAATAAATCGGTCTTGTTACAAACTCGAGTGGTTTGTAATTACTTTCCCAGGTGCCGTGTAGTGATGGGGGAGGGTGGGGTCAGCTCTGGACATACCATTCACCTTTCAGCTGTCAAACAGTATGATACATAGGGCTACACTCATTATTGTTCAAGTGTTCTATGTTAGAATTTAATTTGTAAAAGGTTAAAAAAAAAAAAAAAAAAGGCAAAAAAATGGTGCTAAAACTTCACCCCTGAGCACGCTCAGTGAGACTGGTCATGCAGGCATATAATGCCAGGCTTTTCAACAATATTGTTTCTTTTCCAAATGTTTGCCCTGTTCTGTGTCTTCAACAGTGTATAGTGTTTTCCTGATTTCATTTTATTTGAATAGGGGATGACTAAAAGGGTGGGGAGGGTTAGTGGTATGTCTCTCTCTCTTTTTTTTTTTTTTTTTTT
>JANHGN010016882.1:0-21893 GCA_024605025.1 Megaceryle maxima
CTGGGAGTTACTGGGGGGCACTGGGAAGGGACTGGGAGTTACTGGGGGGCACTGGGAGGGGAGTGGGAGTTACTGGGGGGGGCTGGGGGGGGACTGGGGGTGGGTGGGGGGTGGTGGGGGGGTGGTGGGGGGGGGGGGGGGGTTGTGCAGCAGAGAGTGATATATTTGGTTTTCCTCTCATTGGGTTTTTTTTTTTTTTCATATACTTTTTGTGTGTGTGTTGACAAAAACATAGAAGAACAGGAATGAGGCTAAGAGACTAAATAGAACAGGACATTTTAATGGCCTGATCAATTGATTTATCAACTGAGTATATGCTGCAGTTTTTCACTGGACTGTGACAAGCTTTTGACAATGATACAAAGCCAACTTCCTATGAGATAGGAAAGAAAAATCTGTAAACCACTTTGAGTAAAAAAATAAAGCCTTAACTAAACTGGTTTGAATGTAAACCTTTCTTAAACAACAGCTTGCTGGTATCCCATACCAAGTTCTGCAGCGTAAGATGCTGTATGAAAAAGGAGTCATGGTTAAAGTAGGGTGTTTACTGATGCCCAAAACTGAGATAACATCGAGGGAACCCTGTTGATCTTCACCATGACAGTGTGTGGTGGGAAGGTTTTTATATCACAACTTAAAGAATGCTTGCAGAAGGAGTCTGTAATCTAGCAAGAATCCTTGATCAGTCCTATATGCGAAGTTAGTCAAAATCTAATGCTTTTTCTAGAAGCTATTTTCATAAGTATTTGTGGTAAAAAAGAACTGCATAACAGCTAATCTTAAGAGGTATCCAGGTGAGATGCTTGCTCTGGTATCTAAAGGAAGTTACTGCTAGTATGAAACACTTTTCAAATCTTTGTCAAGTAAATATTCCCTTGAAGTATCTGCGGTCAAAAATATTGTAGCATGTTGATGCATTCTAACTTGGTGGTTGGAAGTTACTTTTTTTTGCCAAGCTTTGGAGTTAGCATGGATGAAGAACAGATTTTAGGCTCATTAATTTTAACCTCAGAGTGTAAATGTGATCAGAGATGCTTATTTGCTTCTCCTCAAGTTTCTGAGGCCAGTCAGACACCTATTTGTGTTTTAAGTACATGTCTAGTTTCCCACAGAATTTCCAATTTGACTATACTATTTCTTAGATCACATGCTGACAGCTGACAGTGGTTGGTTCCTACTGTTGCCCAAGTAATTTTTACTTTATTAAAACTGTTTAGTTACTTAAAACCAAGCAATCAAAACTTAATTGTATGCTGCTGGCCTTCAAAATGAGAGTGAAGGACATAACCTGTCATGATGTCATTTGTCCTTCAGCAATATCAAAATAACTATTTTAACAAACTCAGTTCATTGTTTTTTCTTCTGAGTTGTTCATGTCTGTTACTATTGTTCTGTGATTTGATTTCTGAAACACTGTGCTGTGCAGAAAACTTGTCCAGAGGCAGATCAGAGTTTTCCTGCCCAGTAAATCATCATTAGAGAAAAACAGGGATTCTCACCTGCACTGAAAATAGGTGTCTTATGCCATGTTAGATATGACGTGATCAGCAGGACATGGGTACAAATGCCTTGCTTTTAATCTTGAATGACCTGAGTATTTTTTTTCTAAGTTTTTTTTTTTCTAAGTTTTTTTTTTTTTTTTTTTTTCTTTTTTTTTTTCTTTTTTTTTTTCTTTTTTTTTTTTTTAAGAATACATTTTCTGAATGAGCCTTCTTCCTGAGATTTGTTGACCTGCTTTTAAAAATTCTTTTTTTGGGGGGGCGGGGGTGGTTTGTTTTCTTGGGGGTTGTTGTTTTTTGGATTTGTTTGGGGGTTTGTTTGTTTGTTTAGGGGTTTTTTTTAGGTGTTTGTTTTTATTTTGGGGGTTTTGTTTGTTTATTTAAGGCAAGCAGGTAGCTTCTTTGTTGCCTCTTCTCATTGGCTGGTTCTGCTGATCTGCTGTACAGTTGCTGAATAAAATAGTAAAGGTTTAAAAATGACTTCTCCAGATGTTCTTGGGGGGGGGGGGAGAGTGGTGTTGGCCTTGCACATAGTGCTGTTGCACAGGTAATTAGGCATGTCTGTCTTAATTGACTCACAAAATAGGTATGTTAATTTATGTTTACTTTTAGGTATGTGACCAGTAACTATATATCCCTGTAAACTTCTGAGTATTTCTGTCAAGAGAAAACCAACTGTTGAGTCCTTACTCTTTCTCAAGTTTTTTGCTCAGGATGGAGTACATTATAAGGAAATGACTCCATTCTCCTCTTTTGAGGAAAGATGTATGTAAATTATTTGTAAAGAGAGCATTAATTTTAAACTTTACTTTCTCCTTGCGTGTTAATGAGTAGATGATGTATAGAAAAGAATATTTCTGTGGAGGAAGGGAATTAAGCTAAAAATACCTGAACTCAGTAGTGATGATAGAAATTTAAGATATTTTAAGTTGTAATGAGCACTTGAAAAATTACATGCAGACTGAACCTTAGAAACACTTTGTATAGGTGGTTCCAACATTGGAAAGTTGTTTTCATCATTTAAGCTATGATGTATCTCACTTCAATAAGGCATGATATAAACAGTGTACAATCTGTAGGAAAGGCTTCTATGTACCCTCAGATAGGAAGTATTTGGCAAAAGTACTTCTTCCTAAGTAACTTCATTAAGGTGGGGATGAGTGATATCTCTAATGAACTGCACTAGAGAATGTTATGACTGTTTAATCATGGCACAAAAAATTATAGCACATCTTATGAGCAGGTTGGTCATTCTCTAAAGAATATCTGACTTTGTGAAGTACAGCCTTTCTAAAAACCATAAATGATAAAGAGTGGTATCCTGCAGATCCTGTAGAAGCCAAATATTCTTGTTGCCCTATGATACCATTTAAATGGTATATTTAAATATACCATTTAAATATAACAGGATAATTTTCTTTAGTTAATATTGTGGCAAATGTTAGTATTTAAATTGCAGCAGACCTCTTAACTAAATAATGCTATAAAGTGCATTCCACTGTAAAAAAATTTCTTTGACCTTCCTCCTTTTTGCCTCCTGTTTATGATCAATCTTTAGCATCAGGTACAACAGAACCACAGTGGGGGATTCAGCAGGATTACCAGAAGAAATGCAAACGCTAATTCTTCCAAAATTTTATGATGTGTGTCACTCTCCTTCTGCATGAGATGCAGATGTCTAGTTTAAGATTTGTCCTAAGTATGCTGTTCTATAATTATGTATAAGCTCAGCCTGAATTCCTCATGTAGAAGACCACGAATAGGTAGAACAAGCTTATGCTACTCTAAGGCTTGTGAGATGAAAGCTAAACGTGCATAATGTTAAACCAAGGTTTTAAATTTGTTCTAAATTTTCTACTTACAATTAAGGAGAATGAACATTCTCTATGTAAATAGTCTGTTGCAATTTTATGGTGTGTAGCAATTGCTATTGCCAGAAGAGGGATTGAGCATGGTTTATGGAGGAGTGCCATCATTCCAAGGTAAATTAGTATTTATGCTGTCAGGCACCCAGATTTGTGGTGAGCGCTGCTTATGCCACTGATATTTTGCTCCACTGCATTAATAAACCTGTATAGAAATTTTATCATGTGTTGACAGTTTGTGTGGTTTGAGACCTGCTATGCCTATTGTAGAAGTCCAATCTGTTCTGACTATGATTGTTAACATACCTTTTAATCCCAGCTATTTTCCTCAAAGTGATACCGGTTTTGAATAAAGTTGCAGAAATAGTCAATTTCTGAAGGGTTGTTCTTATAGTCTTACTGTAGTTAGTTGAAATTATAACCCAAGTGTGCCTTTCAGTAGCCCATTATGGATGAGTGTTAGTGTGGAAAAGGTTTTAATTTTTGTGCACACTGCCTTTTTGGCAAGTTACTGTACCAACATCTGAAAACTGTCTGCATCACAACCTTGAAGTGTCACTTTTGAGCATTGTGACTCTAATCAGATCAAAGTAAGCAGAAACACAGAACTGAGAGGGAAAGCAAGCTTCCTATCACTTCTGCCATGAAGCTCAAAAGTCATTGTTCAGTTCTCCTTATGCTTTGGAATACCTCTGGTACGTAGAGTAAATGAGACCTCAAATTACTATAGACAGAGTAAAGAAATGAAAATGAGATTAAATAATAATGAAATAATGAAAACATATACCTTTCAGTAATGAAGCCAGACAGGAATAACTTCTCTTGATGAGGACATGTAAATAAAATATAATTCTCTAGCTGCTATTGCAGAATGATGGAACTAACTTGACTTAGCTTTTAAAAATTTTTTTTTTAATATTCCTATAAAGTCTGGATTCTAGTTCACCTGCCAGATTTTCTCAGACAAAATTAGTGATTTTAAATAGCATTCCTAATAGGATATGCTAGATAGTTGCTAAATATGTCTAGCATCTGCTCTGTGTGTTTGCCTGTCTCTGGATGCTTAGCTGGATATGAGATGCAGGAAAAACTTGGTCTTTCAGGCTTAACAAACTGGAACTGAAATATGGGAGGGGTAAAGGAGAAAGCAGTTGAATGTGTGGAGAAAGCCTTAGTGTTTCTCACAGCTGTTTATATTGAAGATGTCTGTAGCTTTCGATTCTATCACAGAATGCTAAAATAGGAATTAAAAAAAAAAAAAAAAAAAAAAAAAAAAAAGGGTTAGTCTTGCTTTCAGGCATCAGCTGTGATGTGCACCAAAAACTGTCCATTGTCAGCACGTTCCTGTATGTGAGGAAAGCTAGCTTCTCTAAGCATACCCGTGCTGCTGACTTTTTGCGCCAAAATCTCACAAATCTATTGCAGTACAAATGTAAACCAAGAATGTTTTCTTTTAAATGAGGTAAAAGCAGTGGCAAGATCTCTTTATGCATGTGAATCTCAATGTTTAGGTCTTGTGTTTGGAATTGTATAAGTGATTTCTGCCATATATCTTTTTCCTGGAGACTGGCATGTATCTGGACTCAACATGCTGGATATAGGTGTACTGTTAGAGTGCCACCTTCCAGTGAAATGACTAAAACCAGCTGGAATCCAGTTAAAAATAAAACAGTAGTCTCTCTTCGTGCCCTGTAGGTGAGCTCTGAAATGCAGTTTAATAACTTAAGAAAGTATGAAAGACTTTGGAAATTAATTTCTGACAAAAATTGGCTATTCCAGGTAGCAGAAAAGTCCCTACTGAATCACACTTAGGCTTATGTTTTTCTTTTCTATTCTTCTGAAATACCTGTAAAATCGATTTAGTCCTTCATTAGAGGATGAAGGGATGAGGGAAGATGTGATGTCAAAAAATAAAGCATTAAGCGCTGATCATAACTGCTATCTCATTTGCATCTTGAATTGATGCTGAGCTTCAGTAGAAGATAGTAAAGCTGCTTGCTGACATAACTGCTTTTGTACCTTGGCTACTGCAAACTATCGCATAGGCTTGTCTTTGATAGAATGAATCAGACAGACAGAATGCCCTACCAAGGGTGTGTTTTGGGGAGATACTTATGTCTAGGATTCTTTGATCTTGCTTTTGCAGATTAAGGAAATGCAGTGTGTTTCAAAGGGAACTGTGTCTAGTTGCTCTCTCCACAGAGGAATCTTTATTAGAGAAAAAGTGTGTGTGTTCTGGAAGAATAGAATTTTTCAATGCAACATGCCCTTAGGACAGTAAAGAATATGTAGAAAATCCAGGTGCTTTACTTGACTCAATTCTTGTACTGATCGTTCCCTCTAACGATGAAAAGCACTGAAAAAGGTGGCTTGGAGAGGCTTGCAATTACCATACTTCTGGACAGTCAAAACCACAGCTACATAAAACTTAAGAGATGTACAGTTTAATGTTCTCCCAAATTCCATTATTACTCAAAGTTAAAGGATCATTATTAAAATCACTAACTTGGATGTAACTGCCTGTTTATGCAACAGCAGTGATTGTTCATGGTCACTCAGCTGACATTTTTTCTCTTCACCTTAAAAATACTCAATTTTGGAAGTTTGTATTATAGTGAGCAGTTCAGATAAATGAGAGCATATGGAGAATAATAAACTAAGGCTGAACACATCATCAGTATTGAAAATCTGCTCTACATTGCAGCTCTAGTCATTAGCGTATCCTGTCATTTCAGGTAAAAAGCAGGAAGCTGATGAATTAATTGGTGATGCTTCAGTTGAAGAGGATTCTTTTGTCAAGGTAATAAAAGTATGTACTTTTTGGTTTGTTTTTTTTTTTCCTCCCCCAGTTTAAGTTTTATGTTTGGCTTTACCAAGAAAAGCTTCCGTTTTCTTTGCACTATGTTTTGTGGAAATTTGGAGCATTGTTTGTACTGTGTTCTCAGCTGTTGCCTTAGGGTGTGAAGGTGTGGGGATTTTTTTAAACATGCTATGATTTTTTTATTATGGATGTGATACAGTATTTTACAGAAACAGTGATTCTAGGAATGAATCTTTTGGAACATACCCTTAGTTATGCCAAATATTTGTTGTTCACACCAAAAGGAAAGTGAATTGGAGACTCAAGATGCAAGTGATCAAGACGGTAATGATGAATTAAAGGACTTCAAAGAATCTGTTGAAGATGAGAACTTGAATTCTAAAGAGCTACCATCTGCAGAAAAGAAAAAATACCACAACCTGGAGACAACAGAGACAACAGAAGATGCAGAAAAGGATTCTGAAAGTCAGGTACTTAATTGCATTTTACATGCATTTTTATTAGCAAAGTGTACCTTTTTTTCTTAGTGCATTTGTATTACTATGAAGTCAGAACTAGTTTTTCAGTTTGTCTTGCTTATCTCTAGAAGATAACTTGGTACTTCTTCATTTCTGTTCTCCATGACTTGTGTGTGAATAGTGCTGAAACAAATGTGTCATTGAAAGATAAAATTCTGTCACAGTCCATACAGGGTTCCTGAGTGGTCCTTTTCCCTGGTACTAGTAGCGATATACATAATCTGAATACTGAACTGAAAGATATAAGTCATGAGAACTGCTTGCTGATGTTCACCTTACTGTGTTATCTACTTAACTAAAATGTTTTCTGAGTTACCTGCTTCACTTGACTCTCTGTTTAAATGTCTTGCAAATAGTTTGCTCAGCAAGTCTTCCTTACCTTCTCATAGGAAAATGAAGGTCAAGACATAGAAGACTATGCTTTTCCAGCTGTCCATGTAAGTTCTAAATCAGTTCTGTTTAAGCTGTTTTTTCATGTCTAGTTGGAAAAGGTCACTTTAGACTGGCTTTTTATACCAGCATGCATCTTAGTCAGATGATGTAATGCAGTACAGGTAAATGGCATGGGAAGCTTTCATTCATATTTTTTTCATAATGCAGATGATTGTGATTTCCAAATAATGTGTCCTATTTAAATGCAAATTCCTGTCTACAATTTGGGAGTATGTAGTGCATTAGACTTGACAAGGAATATGCTTGAAACTCTTAAAACACTTCAGAGGGCTATGACAGATGCTGACATAGTATATACTGCCTATACAGGAGTTTAGAACTCCTGTTTTAATGTAGAAATTTGTCTTTGGAAAATGACTGGGGGGTGGTGTTTATTCGGGGTTGGGGTTTTCTTTGTCATTGTTGTCAATACTAACATCTGTAACACCTTTAGGTTCAGAAATTCATTCTGAATTACATGGAATTGATGTCTGAAAAGGGACATCTCATGCAGCATGTCTTGCTCTGTGAAGCTAATAAGTAAATACCTATAAAAATGCAACAGTGATTTTAATGTACTTAGTGGAGGAAGTCTACTTAGTTTCTGAATTCTGTCCTAAGCTTTTAAAGCTAATGATACACTGTCTGCATTTATCAGCAGTGTGACATCCATTCTGAAGGCTTTAGCAAGATGCGGGACATTTCTAAAAATGTCCTGTTGAACTGGGGGGGGAGGAGAGAAAACAGGTGTGTATTCCAACCAATTGCAAACTGCAAGTGTTGTAGATAGATACCAGTGAAGTTTTAATACAAATTCTCAGTGATTTGGTAAGGGAGGTGCAGAGGCTTGGTTTCCAGATAACATTTTAATTGGAAACAGTTTTCACTTCATTAATTTGCCTTCATAAGATATAAATTCCGTGGGAAATACGAACTGTTTTGCTTAATGCTCACAAGTAGGAGACATTTAGTCTTGACTTGCTTTTTTTACAGGATGGCGAAGATGAAGAAAATGAGAAAGGTATGTTTAAAGTTTAATAGAGTTCAGAGGTCTTTAGTCTGGTAGAGCAGGCAATTTTTTATTGTAATATTCAGTCTCTCTACTAATATTAGGCTTGTTTCCAATACTAAGTACCAGTTGTCTCCTTACTAAGCTCAACACCTGGAATCATTGCAGTCAGTGGTTTTATTTCACTCCTAAGAGTTATTTTACTCTTAAGAGTTGATTACAGTACTTATCAGTTACTGTGGTGGATGTATAATACAGTTGTAATACTATGATTCTTAATGAAAAAACCATAGTATTCAAGGACTCTGATTTTAATACACGGTAAGTCTTGATGTAAAAGCTTCCAACTTGCACTGCAGTAACTGATGTTTGAGTGAAATGATACATCCTTTCACTAAACTTAAGCACCCAACAAGTGTATGGACCATCATATGTGTGGCTTGCTGTCCCTTACAAATACTAGCTGTATATAGGATGGTAAAACAAGTGTTTGGAAATCTGTGGAGTGGCTACCTTTTTTTAAGCTGTGCTCATTAGTGAAATTATAGAAGGAACGTAATGCATTTGGGCAAACAGACTTCCTGGACAGAAGTCTGAAGGATTCTGTGTATTGTGGACTAGAAAGGACATGGAACATCACTTTACACAAGATGGAATAAACATATTACTGAAGTTACAGGATAAAACCTCAGACTCCACGTTTACGAGGGACCCTATGGCTGAAGTGTCTCATCTGCGCAAATCCTAGAACATGGTTGGTGATGCCTGTGTGGGACTGAGATGGAAAAATCTGTCCAGTGGATGAAGACTGAGAACCGTTTGTCTACGAACTCTGGATTAAAGCTCACTCCTTCGTGTTCTGCAGCAGCCTTGTACGGCTAACTTGACTGAAAAGCAACTGCTTAGAAAGGAAAAGCAAAGGAACACCAGCATGGAAGACTGGCTGGAATTCTCCAAGACTGTAATTCTTTCGGATTTGGGAAGGTTAGAAGCCCTAGGACCAGGAAGACTCAAAGACAGATTAAATCAAACTGTGAGCATCCAAAGCAACTATTTTCTTCTGGAATGCTAAATCTTAAACTGGAAAATGGATACTACTTATGAAGAACGGGTATCTCCAGGATGGAACCATATTCTCCCTTCTAATGTTTTGGTATTTGTCTCTAGAAAATGTATTTTGCCATGAAGAATAAGTGATCCTGGGTAAAGGATTTATATTTGTGTTAATACACCTTGTGTTTTTTCCTAACCTTCCATCAGTGCTAATAACTGGCTTTGTATTTTCTAGGTCCTATTCTAGCTTATGCATATGAAATTGTTTAAACTTCTTGTTTTGCCATATTTATTCCTGTTAAATCCTCTTAGATAAAGCAGGTTCTGGTGATGGTACACAAGAAGTATCTAAACCTCTTCCTTCAGAAGAAAGCCTAGCTGAGGCTGATCACACGGCTCACGAAGAGATGGAAGCTAACACCTCTGTGAAAGAAGCTGAGGATGATAACATATCGGTTACAATCCAGGCTGAAGATGCCATCACTCTGGATTTTGATGGTGATGACCTCCTAGAAACAGGTAAAAATGTGAAAATTACAGATACTGAAGCAAGTAAACCAAAGGATGGGCAGGATACCATTTCACAGAGCCTGGAGAAGGAAAGCAAGGACTATGAGATGACTGAGAACCATAAAGATGGTAAGAAGGAAGACTGCGTGAAGGGTGATCCTGTCAAGAAGGAAGCCAGAGAAAGTTCAAAGAAAGCAGAATCTGGAGAAAAAGAAAAGGATACTTTGAAGAAAGGTCCCTCGTCTACTGGGGCCTCTGGTCAAGCAAAGAGGTTTGTTTTTCTATGTCAGTTCTTTACGATACTGAGTACCAGCATTCAATAAGATCACTCTACATTAAGGGGGTAGCAGCAAGAATCTTGTAATTAGTATCCTATGCTCCTGCCTATAGATTTTTTTTTTGACCGCCATAAGTTACTTTTTAAAATTCAAGATCTTCGTATAGACACTATGTCCTACTGCTTGCATTGTCGAATTGTCAGCATTTATTTATTTTTTTTCAAATTGACGATTTTTTTTAAATGTCCTTGTGATGATGGTAATGAACAGCTATCAGTTCTAAGAACACAAAATGAAGTCAAGTCCCCGTCCTGAAATCTGGAGAAGATTGCCATATATCCACTGAATAGAATTGTCAGAAAATCTAGATCTTCAGGCATCATGGGGAAAATGAGTGCAAGAATCCATAAGGGAATCATTTGTTCAAATACACACTCTAGCCCTTTTTTTATTTTTATTTTTTGAAATGTTACCTTGTCTATTAGTATTAGTAGTATAAAATGCAACACTTACCGAATTCTGTATTTTCAATTTTCTTTTGATTTCTAATTTGCTTCTCTAGCTCTACTAAGGAATCTAAAGAAAGCAAGACAACATCAAAGGATGATAAAGGTAACTATTAAAGTTAGGGTAGTATTGTCTTGAACTAAATGCTTTCCTGTTAGAGAAATTGCTTGCCACATGCTAAAATGATTTATGTAATTATACTGATCCATTTGTAGTAATTTATGCTAGAAGTACAGTAGTCATTTGTTATATTTAGTTGTCTGTATATATATATATTTTTTTTTTTTTTTCTCCTTATGCCAGACTCCTTGTAAGATCAAAAATACTGTAAAGACTCAGTGAAAATGTGTTTCAAAGTGCTTTTGGTAACAAATTTCCCTTAATGTTTCCCAAGTCTTTGTTTTGATGAGAAGGTGTAATTTTCAGATAAACTTGCTGTGACTTAAATGCAACAGTTTGGGTTGCTGTTTCATGCAGATCAAGCAAAATATAATTGCAAATTCTTAAACATTATGCAAATTAAACATTTTGTCTTATTTTTAATTCTAGCTCATTTTTAAATAAATTAAACTCTCAACCAAGTATAATGGGCGAGGTGCCAGTTAGCAAAATTGCACCTGTGGCTCTTCAGTGCATTAAAGTTGGACTTATTTGTCTACCTTGGTTTTTCCATCTGTTACCATAAACCCCTGTATTACGAGCACAGATTCAGAGTGGAGCTTAAGAGCATGTTAATGTTACCCATTACACTGATGCTTCATAGTTGAACAAATGCATTTGTATAAGCTCATGTCTCCTTATTTTGCCTACTAGCTCTCTGCCAAAAACATTTGTCATAGAATCTCTTGCGTATCACTAATGGACAAATTAAATTAAACTTTACCTGATAAAATGAATTTCTGAGGAGAAATCCTGTGACAGACATACAGTCTTGTGCAGATGTGTGTCTTTCTCATGATAGTTACATGCTTACAATGAAATTAAATTAAGATATAGCCTATATGAAGATATATGCTTGCCTGTAGCATATATGATAACCATAATAGTTACTTTCATACGGCTGTCTTAAAAGATAGTCAAAGCCAGTATGGTGGCTCTTTAATGATACTTAATGTATTCTATGTGTATCATGGTTAATCCTAGATATCTTGATAATCAAGATAGTCATAGTTTGATGATAAATGAGATTTGTTGCCTTTTGTTCTTAGTTCATCTTGATACACTGAAGAAGGAAAACTATCCTTTTTCCTCAGGGTGGTTAAATTACCTTTTAAAACTCTACATACCACCAGATTTTCTAACTGTTTAGCTGGAGATTCAGTTTTGGTCTTGTGTGTATGACTGACTGTTAACATACTCAAAAGCAGTTCATACATGTAGCAGCAAACAAAACCAAGCTGAAATAAATTACATAAGACTAAAAGATATTTGGAATAATATTACGTGAATCTCTTGAGTTTGTCGTTCTGTGTTGCAAAAATGGCTAATACATGGTGGGGTGGTGTTTAAGACACATGATGTTTTTCTGGCTTTAGTATTTCTTTAGTATGCAGGAAATCATTTTGGTGGATTGCATGCAGTTCTACATCCAGCAGTATTTTTAAAAAGCTGCTCTGGGTGGAAGCTTCAGGAAGTTGTGGAAATTGCCCACCTTGTTCTGGAGGCTAGGATTAACTACGTCTCCTATTTAACTTTCTGCCATCTCTTCGGTAGTGCAAGCAGTGTAAAGACGTACTGATGAAGAACAAATGTTGACTGGTAAAAATATTAGATGGAAGTGATTGATAGGAACCAGAGGTTGAAGCTAAATGTACATACCCAAATCAGGGGTAAAGCATGCCTTGAACAAAGAATTGTATGATTTTTCTATCTCTGTTATTTGGGTATGAGTTAGCCAAGCTATTGGTCTCAATAGATGGGTAAATGAATGAAGTCTTATGGCATATATTTTTTTTATATAGAAGTCTTTTCAAGAAAGGTAACCGGATAAACAGTAACTTAAAGGTAACAGGCTAAGTTTCTCTTTTCAGCAACAGTTTAGTTCAAAATTCATGGTACCTTTGTCCTCTTAATTTTTTGGCTGTTTTGTAAAACTTGTTTCAGGAAGTGCAAGCAGTGTTAGTGGTAGCAGTGGAAGTTCAACTAGAAACCTGTGGGTTAGCGGACTGTCTTCCAACACAAAAGCTGCTGACTTGAAAAATCTCTTTGGCAAATATGGAAAGGTATTTCATTGGGTGTGATACCGTGTGTGTTGTGTGTGTTTCATCCACCTCCTCTCTTCAGTTACAGAAAGTGAATGAAACTACATTTAAATAAAAGTCTGAGATGGAATGTCTAACCAGTGTAATCTAAAAAAAACATAATAATTTGAGCATCTAAAGTAAAAATGCATGCTTACAGGAAGAACTATATGTTAATTTTCTAAGAAAATTTTCTTCCTGTTGAGGTAAGATAGATGCTAAAGACATATCACAAATATAACTGATCAGAACAGGCTTGAAAATTGTTTTTTTTTTTTTCCAGTTAAAAATGATGGTTCTTTTGCAGCAACTGTATTTAACCATGGGTGTAAGATAATGTGCTAACTGGTGAAATTGTAATAAAAATAGTCTTTTATAGAACCCACTGCTTTGGGAGACCATTTTTAAAATGCATTCTGAGGGATGATGAATGGGGAAAAATAGTTCGGTGGGTTGGTGTGTGGTTTTTTTTGGTTTTGGGTTTTTTTTTTGTTTTTTTTTTTGGTTGGTTTTTTTTTCTTTCCCCCAAATCCTCACATACTATAGGTTTCAGGTAACTATCTTGCCCATAGAAGGAGCAGTCTGTGATAACATACACCTCTCCTGGCACTTTTTAGTGATGTACTTCATAAATATGAAGTTCACGAAGTACAAAATAGAAAAAAAAAAAAAAAAAAAGATTTAAAAAAGGCAGTGAATTTAGCATTAGCTTTTCATTTAATTTCACTGAAAGTAGTTGCATTATCTTCATAATCACTGCAAGTGAAATCTGTAATGCATATCTAGAATAAAGTTTGAAGCAAACAAAATAAAGGTAGAATTGACTATTCATAGCAACACTGTCCTCAAGTCATAATACACTTCAGTAGAAGACTCCTGCTGATGCCAGTTTGAATAGTCCAGCAGAACAGAAAATAGACCAAATACAATAGAAATGTTGAGATTCGATTTGTAACATATAATTATTCCATATTTTACTGCATTATAAGTTTAAATTACCCACACCAGAGGATTTTAGAATTTCAAGACTGTGTAATAGAATAGAAATTTTTACTCTCATTTTGACAGTAAGGAAGGAAGATAATTAATATGTACTACAGAAGAAGATTAAAGAAAAGTACCAATTCTGTGACTGACCATTTTCAATATATTTACAAGCAGTTCAACATTTTCATCAGGAAAGCTTTTTATAATGTTAAGTGGAAATGGGATTGCAAAATTATACAACTAAAAAAACAAAACAAAACAACACAACAAACTAAAAATGGGGAGAAAGCTATAGGCTGGCACATCAAGGGGCTCACACAAGACACTACCTGTAACTGAGAAGAATACACTGAAACTGCAGTAGGGGACACCCCCAAAGACAGAATTAATATTAATGGAACACAAACATTCTTAAGTCAAAATTAAAAAAGGATTTTGTCTCAATCCCTTTGGCAGCTGCACCTTTGGAGGTATCTGTGGTCCAGAATCATAGGCTGCATACTGGCCCCCCCTTAACTGCTGAGAAGAAAGGGAAGGCCCGTTCTCCATTTCAGCAGTCAGTCAGTGGTGCTGCAATTCTCAAAGACAGAACAACCTCTGTCTTCAGAACAACTCTATGTCAACCGCTTCCATTAGCCCTGTCTCATACAGTGTTTTAAAAACTATATATATATATATATAATGGAAGTACAGGCAGTGTAGTGCACCACCATCTCAGAGTACTTTTATACTGCAGTACACAATGGTGGTAGGACAGCACATCCCTCATGCTCATCATGAAGAGAGTGCCCAGTTGTTATTTGGGCTAGGACCCATGCCACCTACACTGCAGCCTTGGGAACCTGCCCAGCCTACCTTTAATCCAGATGGTTTGAGTAAAGTTCCTTCAGCAGCATCAGCAGTTTAAGCCCATGGGTTTTCTGGTTAGTTATCCATCCTTGGGGGGTTTCAAGATCCAACTGGACAAAGCCCCAAGCAACCAGATCCAAACTCAGAGCTGATTCTGCTCTGAGCAGGAGGCTGGAATAGAGACCTCCCAAGGTCGCTTCCAGCCTGGTTTTATTCACGTAGCCCATACCAAAGCCTGTACTGCTTTAGCTAATCCTACCATCAGTGTTCAGAAAGCAAGGATGAGGTAGTTCAGGCTTGTTCCTCTGTGCTATAGTCTTATCTCTAATTAAAAGCTTGTGAGCTCTGAATCTCAGTAGCTGTGTCAGACCTCATGACCAGTGGGGTAATTTTCTGAAAGTCCAACTGGATTTAGATACCTAAATGTCCTTGAGCAGAAACAGGACCCATAGCCTGGAAGGACTTTCTACTCTTTACTATATGGGTTCAGGTTTTCTGCCCCTCACTACTAACACTGGAAGGTTGATCCAGCTCAGAATAAAACCTCCCAGCAGTTTCCAGGGCCAGCTGCTATGCTGCAGCTATCTTTGATTGAGGATAACTGCAGAAAGGGATTAGGGTCCACTTTTTGGGAACATAACAATTATGGTGACAGAAGCCACCACACAAAACCACAGAGCTGCCAAGTGCTGAGGAACAACAAAAGAATTTTCCACTTAAAATGGACTGTGAACATGCAGGAGGCTGAATTGGGCAAGATACAGCGTCTGAAAATCTGTGAAGTATCTGGAGGCTGTACTGAGTTTGCCTAGAATCAAATAAATTTTCTTCATAATAGCTCATATGGTGCTATGTTTGGATTTGTGACCAAAACAGTGTTGATAACACACTGTTACTGCTGAGCAGCACTTACGCAGAGTCAAGGCCTTTTCTCCTCCTCACACTACCCCACCAGAGAGTAGTCTGGGGGTGTGCAAGCTGTTGGGAGGGCACAGAGAAGGGACAGCTGACCCCAGTTGACCAACGAGATCTTCCCTATCAGTGTGATATCATGCTCAGCATATAAAGCTGGCAGGGGGGAGGAGGGAGGAAGCATTCAGTGATGGTGTTTGTCTTCCCAAGTTACCATTACACATGATGGAAACCTGCTCTCCTGGAGGTGGCTGAACACCTGCCTGCCGATAACAGTAGTAAGCGAGCTCCTTGTTTTGCTTTGCTTGTGTCCACAGCTTTTGCTTTACCGATTAAAGTGCCTTTATCTCAACCCACAAGTTCTTACTTTTACTCTTCTGATTCTTCCCCCCCATCTGATGAAGGGATGAGCAAGTGGCTGTGTGGGGCAGAGTCTCCTGCTGAGGTTAACCCACAAGAAGGCAGGCAGAGGGGAAATGAAGAAAATGTGAGAGCCACAGGAAGAGGTCCTGAGAAAAATGGTTATTTGTGGGCATTTTAGTCACAGTCCTATTTAAAACCTTTTCCTTGATAGCTGCTTCGTTCAGAGAACGTGCAACTACCACAGGATCCAAAGTACCCAGAGGATCCCACCTCTCAGGCACCCAATAGACATCTGTCAAGGCACCGGAGCCAGGATTCAGGGAGATTTCACAAGAAGAAACAGCTTCCCTGCTCTGCCCTGAACTACATCCCCTCCTGCTCACACTGCTGCCCTGAATTCCACCATGAAACACCCGGCTGGGCATGAAGATCCATCAGGCTCAGCCCGGCACGGACAAATACTGAGACAGTCCCTCCCTCCCTGAGGGAGTCTCGCATCATTTACTTACGGGGAGGAGGGTGAAATACCGAAGACGATGGCGGAGTAAAAGCCCGCGAAGGGGCCCGGGAGGGCCCCCCTCAGCCCGCCGCCAGCAGGAGGAGCCCCGCCACCGCCGCCGGCGGCCCTGAGGCTCCTTCGCCAGAGGAAGAAACAAACGCACCGCGGCAAAGTCCCTCGGCACGCTGCAGGCTTTGCTCTTCCGAGGAGGGGTAAAAATCCAGAGGAAACCGCAGTAAAAAGCCGAGCATGAGGTTTCCTGGGGCAGGCGGGTTAAAGACGCTGCAGCATAGCGCGGCAGGTGGGGTTTTTACCGTATTTGGGGGAAGAGGATGGATGGGAAGGAGCCTCGCTGGAGTTCAGAGTTTCTCAACACCTTCTGCATTTAATTTGAAGGCACCAGTATGGATTTGCCACAAGCAACGCTGCTCTGCTGCTCCCGACCGATGTTTTGATTGTTCTGAGTACCTGCTTCCCTTGCATCAAGTGCAGAAAACCCGGCTAACAGCAGCTTGTTCTCCACTTCTTGGGGATGGACGGACTCACAATAAGCTTCCTAAGATGTTTCCTTATTTTACTTTTTACTTTCCAAGCTGTTCTTCATTTACACTTTCTTCATGGGCTTCTCCTCTTCCCACCACTGCTCCTATGGGCCACTGCTCCTATGGGCCACTGCTCCCGTGCATTCTGGAGCGAGTTCCTTCCTGCACTGGTTAGCGAACAACCACAGCTCTTAACCGCAGACATCGGCAGAGCCAGAGGTAGATTGCACTTTAGAGGATGCAGGTATCCAAGAACAAATTCAACGCCATTTAGAGAGGTTCAGTGCTCTCAGGCACCAGTACAAAACTCGCATTTCATCATCCGCTTCAGACACAAACAACGTGACATTGGGATAAATGCAAGAGAGAGAAGAGGGGCTAGAGGACTTCTGACTCCCCTGCCCTGTTCTCTTGCATCATGGCTGCGTACAGCTTTTATTAGGATCGTGCTTGTTCCAGAAGTAATATAGTATCTATGACAAGCTCCTCTGGATCTACTAATTTGCCTATGCTGAAAAAATGCATTATACATGATTCTTCACAGGGTGTCAGAGGTTGGAAGGGACCTTGGAGATCTTTGAGTCCAACCCTCCAACCACAAAGCACATCATCAAACCACACAAGTCTCCTTACAATATAAAACTCATATAGTAAACAAAGATAAACTAGAGTTTGGTGAGGTGTTCCATGAACCTTATTTGTTCAGCATGTTTCAAAATCTAATAAATTTAATGAGATTTTAGAAGCACTCAGCTTTTGCCAAAACTCTTCCCCTAATTTTTATTTTTCTGTTGAGTACAGGACAGAACAGTGCTGTTGCACTTCTGAATCTTGTTTATTACTTTCCCACAGTTTAAAGTACCAGCATGACCCATTTACAGTATGTGCAATTTTGTGGTGAAGAGCTACAATATTAACTATTTACATTTCAGAATCATCTCTCATCAAATGTGCTTTTTTTCTAGCCCTAAAGACAGATTGTATCTTCCCCTGGGGCTTCACACAATGGAAGCAGATCATTTACTTTTCATACCCTTATGTAAATCCAAAGTTAATATTTTCATCAAAAGCAGTTTGTTTTCTATAGTGCAACTTAAAAAATAACAACTTGGCCTGTTTATCACTATTTCAAAGGTGAATGTTCTGAAACTCACTTCACTTCCTGCCAGGCTCTGGAGGATGACTCAAAGTTCACAGGGTTGCCAATCACTGTGTTCCAGGTACACTTTAATACATTCCCCTCAGCCTCCCTACCCTGGTTTTGGCAGATGAGAGGCAAATGCTTACCCATCCAACAGTCACAGCTACAGCAAATTGCCAGGTTCAGCTTACCAAATGGTGTCCCTCAGTATTCCCTTTTTGCAGTTTTCAGCTGTACAGGTAGGACTTCCAGAGACCACTCCCTCACAAAACAGGGGCTGAGGAAGAGATCTGTCATCCAGGAGGTCTTTTTTTTTGTTTGTTTCATACAACTTTTCATTTCTATCTCAGCTTAATATTGACATTCACATTGGTTTCACACCAATTTAGTCAAATAATTTAAAATACTTTTCTTTAAATAGCTGTAGCAGCACATCCAAACAATCCCCTCGCAATCCCCCATAGTTACAGCTCCAGGACAGCGTCTAGGCAGCCAGTGTGAGTGCTTGGTTCAGACCAGGGACTTTCATGGACAGATGAAAAAGAGACGAGTTCTAGAAGATCAGATCTGATCAGGGCTGCCTGAGGAATGGCTTCTGCAAGGCAGAGCCACTGAGCTGAAGAAAAGAGATTGCCCAGGATCACATCAGCCAGCACAAAACCCATGAGCTTTGTGCAGTCAAGAGCTAGTAATCAAAAGGGAGACAGGGTTTGAGAACAACAGCAGACCCTGAGCCACGAGCAGGATGGGGGGCAAAGCACCAAAGAGACAAGAGGACGCATGTCTGTGATAAGTTCCCAGGGCTGGGTTTTGCTGAGGAAGTTCAGTTTTGCTTTAGTCACCTTTACTCAAGTTGCAGAGGGTATCTGTAAGTCAGTGGGTTTTACTTAATCAGTATTCCTCAACTTTTTAATATACATTTTTTTTTCTTCAAATATCCATGGCACTACTTCACATGGAATAGAGGGACAAAAGTCCAGCAACACCATTCTAAAATTGCTGGGTAATTGTTCTAAAAGCAGAGCTTGGCAACTAAATGAGCAGAGCGCTACAGGCTTTATTACTGGATTTTTAGCAAATCCGCAGACATTTACATGACCTTACAGCTGCCTGTGGGCACAGTCTCCAGAAGCTGGCAGGATTCAGCTGTGCTAGGTAGCAGCCACTGCCAGCCACACAGGCACCCACCTCCTGAGCACTCCATAAAATAGCAGTGTCTGATGCAGCCCAGCTCCACCATGTTATTTTCAGTTATTTCAAGAGTGACAAGCCATTACATGTTTCCAGCACAAGTCTGTACACAGCATTTTGATTTCACTTTCTTAAGGTACCTATAAAAACTACAAAATCACTTGGCCAGCTCCTCTGCCTCCCATGCCCGCTCCCAATCTGAATACTTTTTGAACATCCCAGTGGAGTTCAACCACATTTGACAAAGGGACTGAGTTCTTGGATTTCCTATAAATCAACACTTGTTTGACCCCAAAACGTCTGTAAATGATTCTCCTCAAAGCAAGATAAAACCAGATTCTACCTCATTAAGGCTGATCATGGAGTACTTCCAAATGCTACGAGACACAGTCCAGGCAAGAAGCAGAACAGCCTCACACCAGCACATTTTTGCCTAGGAACCAAGTAATAGCTCACTGAGTAGCTTAATAGATGACAACATGCACAGTCACTGCCTGAAAAACATATCAGTGTGCAGAATAAATTGTGTCTGCTTTCTAACCTTACCAGGAAAGCTTACCTGGGGCCAGCCTGGAGTTCTCACCTGAACGCTGACAGCAAGTTTACCGTCAACGGGGCTGCGTGGCTTAGAGAAGGCCAAGCCCTTGGCTGGAAGGAAGCTGTGAGACCATGTCCACATCTGCTGTCTTTCTGATGGCAATGCTATGAAGAGGAGTTTCTGGAAAGCCACGAGTTCAGCTGGAAATGAAGACAGAAAAGGTGAGTAGGAATTTAATGCAGTTGAGAAGACCAGAGTGGTCACTAGCTTCAGGTTTACAGGCGGTGGCTTTTCCAGCTGCTCAGTACCTGCTCCCTGCCCTTTTTGCCTGATGCTTCCTGAGATCACACGGTGTTCTGCATTGTCACAATTGTCAGTGGGCAGATGTGAGAGTCACAGCATAGAGAAGAGACCAAGTAGAAAACAGAAAAATGAGGAACTTGTGATCTGTGGACAAAAAGCCACTACAAAAATGACCCCTCAGTTGGGACAATGCCTGTAGGTTGCACAGTGTTTTCGGTCCTGTTTGGCCCTTTTTCCTCTAATAAAGCCTGTCATTCCAACCTTCTCCAGTAGCCAATGTTTTGAGCAACACCAGCTACTCCTTGTCTGTCACTTCCCACTCAAGTTTTCACACTCCTGTTCTTCACAGCATGCGTAGAACGCAGGATGTGCTGCCTTGCCAAAGGATCCCATCAGCACTTTCCTGACAGGATCATGATAAAAGGGCATTTTCATGGGGTTGTTCTCATCTCAGAACTCAACCCCCTGTCTCAGCTCCATTTCCTTTATCATGTCCCCCCCACAGAGCACCTTTGCGTGAGGCTGCCTAATTTATCTGCATGCAAACCAACTGTTTCTACACAGGGTGGTCAAACTGGCCTCAAAGTCTCTGCCAAGATGAGTCCTCCTGGCGCACCCCACACAGGGCTGTGCAGATGAATCCAGCCTTACAGACACACAGAATGGTGTAGAGGCAGAAATTATTTTTTCTCCTGCCAAACACCAGCGCTTCTCACCTTACACAGATGCACCCAAGCTCTTTACCCACAGCCTTACAGAAGGTGTAAGTCTACATTAAGTGTTCCATGGTGGATGTTGATAAAATCTGACACTCTTAACGAGCAGGAAGCCATTCGGGGTAGCCAGAGAATGATGCTTTTTTTCTTTTAATCAAAGGCTTCCCTTCTAGTGGGGAACGCACTGAAATGCATTCAAGTGTCATTTCATCTCTTGCATTGAAATGTTATTTCAGTTCACTTCCTAATAAAACACAGTTAATCTGAATTGTTTTAAAAGCACTGCTAAACTGATGCCAATAAACTACAAACTGATGAAGCAAAAATACCTGGAATACAAGTTTTTGTGCTGTGAGTCTTCATTGTCTTCTGAGTAAGAGGCATACACCAAGAAGATAAACCATTTCAAGGGACGAGACAATTTGCCCTGCAAATTGTGTGCTTCCCATGTCCTCTCAGAACATCTTTCTCATCTTACAATCCACAGCAGGCAAATTATGCAGTGTTGATTTGTGCAGCTATACCTAGCAGATTGTCAAATATGCTGTACTCAAATTTTATAATTTATAAATGTGGTTTACAGGACAAAAACTAGGCCTGGGAATATTTCTATGTACCCAGCCCTCAAGTTCTCCAGTCAGAAACCAAGCCTGTTAAATGAGAGTAGTTCAAGATTCTTGAAACCATTGCTTTATTACTTTCCTAAAATAATAATGTATAAATCTGGTCATTATAGTCACCTGTCTTTCTCTTCTTTTCCACGAGCAGGAAAAATTACTCTGGGCAACACAAGACATGTTGTCTGTGTGTGCACACCCCACCACTCAAAACTGAAGAAATTTCTTCCCTTGCAACATTTGCAGACAAAGCCCACCTCCACCCCTCTCTCTGATGTAGCATGTGAGATGCAAGATGGGACATGTTCTTTGTGTACCATATCTCAGCAGCCAAATTGTTGCATAGAGTTTGAAAAAGTAAAGGAGATTGAAACATAGAAACAACTGGGTTGGCAGGGCCCTCTCGAGGTCATCTAGCCCAACCCCCCTGCTGAGAGCAGGGACATCCTCAACTAGAGCAGGTTGCTCAGAGCTCTGCCAAGCCCCACCTTGAATGTCTCCAG